>QANZ01028774.1:146575-188083 GCA_003254925.1 Chamaecrista fasciculata | reverse complement strand
AAAAAAAAATTAGGTTTATTTTAATAAATGAGGCTAGTGTCTATTGTATGTACAAAAATATATAAAAATTGTATTAATTGTAAAATAAATCATGAAAATATAATAAATTAATAAATTTTATATATTTATTATATTTTAAAATAAAAGATATAAGAATTGTTTAATAATTTAATTGTTAATAAATTTGAGAGATAGGAAGATGAAGGCCGTTGGGACAAATTTGAAACGCTAGAGTGGACAAATATTTTGACCAAAAAAAAAAAAAAGAGTGGACAAATATGGAAAAGCAAACCCGGGCGTTGTGTCGGTAAAAAGGTAAAACGACGGTACAATCAATGTATTTCACTCGTCGTTTTCTCTTTGCCAACTCAACAATCACAATGCTTTGTGCTCTACACTCTTCACTGGACAAACAAAGAAATCTACTCATAATGCTAATGCAAGAAACGGAGTCATTGTCATTACTATTCCCCATTTTCCATTTTCTTCCTCTGATACGAATCATGAACTTCTCTCCTATATTATTCTATAATTTATTTTCCTTTTCTCTGATAATTGTCGTAATCATTGCCATTAATTGCTCTTTCTTCGACTAGTACAACGTCTCTCTGTTTTCTGTCCACTTTCAAGTTCACACACAAACTCCATTAGTTCGTCTTCTCCAAACATTTGGGTTCCATTCATCGCTAATTATCGGTGAGTTCTACGATGCTTCAAGGCTTTATTTTATTTATCTGCTGCCTTTGCTTTCCCAGGAAATAGGAATTATTTCACTCGGGGTTTGTTTTCCCCACAATCTTCAGGATTTCTCACTAATAATTAGTAATCTTTGATTTTGGTCCCGTTTTCTTCTTCTCTATCTGTTTCTGGTTTGAAAATTCGCTTCACTGATGCAGCTATGCTTTCTCGCCCTTTTGTTTCTGTCTAATATTGCTTTCTGCTTTTGTGTTCGTTAAAAGAATTGTAATAACAGTGAAGGAGATGAGATTTGAGACTTTATGTTGATTAAGAGCCAAATATTTGAGTGAGCGGCTCTTGGGATTTTTGTAAGTTTGGTTTAACTGAAATTCAGTGATCAAATGCAGGTTGAAAGACATGGCATTAACCTAATTTGTTGTTAGCTTTGGGTGCTGGCTAGATTGGCCTTGTTTGGATTATTCTGAGGAGTAGTCATGAGCAAAGGACTTCTGCAGATTGAACCCATGGAACTCAAATTTACAAGTGCGTATAGATGATTGAATAGTCTTCGTTCTTCCTAGAAGCTTCACACTATTATTTGTAGCAAATTCTTACTACTTAGTTAGTGGTTACAGATGTGTTGTATATTTCCTATTTCATATCTAAGTTGACAAAATAAAAGAATTGGCTAGGAATAAGTTTTATTCTCGCTAACTGGGGAATTAATATATTATTGCTTTTCCTCAATTATCTCCGGTTCATCTACAATTGAATATAAATTGCCGAGGGATTTACTTGCATACTGTTTTTATATGGTACTAGCTACTAATCAGTGGTCTCCGTGATCAGTCAATTTTCTTTCCCGCTTATAGGTAGCTAATTAAGCTCATAATGTTTCTGTAATTGTAGTCATTGATTTTGTAATTTCCAATTTCTAAATACCTCATCAATTCATTGAAATGGATCTACATTTTTGCTTTATAGATGAATTGAAGAGGCAAAGTTCTTGTTCAGTTCAGCTGATCAATAACACGAACAATTATGTTGCTTTCAAGGTCAGAGCATGTTTCTCATTTTCCCCACTACCGTATTTTTATCTGCTGACATTGAAGTCTTTTAATCTACATGGAATGCTGGACTGCTAAATCAAATTTGGTATGATATTGACAGGTCAAGACAACTTCACCTAAGAAATACTCAGTTCGGCCACATGTGGGAGTTCTCATGCCAAAATCTACCTGTGAATTCGTAGGTATAACTCTTTGTGCCTGTTATTTTAATCTCTTTGATTAGTTATTGTTTACTAGCATTAAATTAGTTTAAAATGGGTATTATATGACCAAGTTGATTGGTTTGTGGTTTATTGATACATTTACATCATACGTTATGTTGTTTTGCATCAACCTAGTTACAATGCAAGCTCAACGAACAGCACTCGCTGATATGGTGTGCAAGGACAAGTTCTTAATTCAGAGCACCATTGTTCCTGTTGGAACTACCAATGACGACATTAGCTCTAGCTTGGTATGGATGTGTTTTACGTGGTGATTTGCAGTGCATTTTGGTTGCTTTTATTATTAATCTCATACTTATCCAAATTTTTTAACAAATGACAGTTTATCAAAGATGCCAGCAGATACGTTGAAGAAAACAAGCTGAAGGTGGCCCTGATTAGCCCGATTCATTCAGAAGAAATATCTCCTATCAAAGGAGACATTAGTTATGAGCTTTCTCGTGAAAAAGAAAAGATATTTAGAAGAGATGAAATCTCCTCCCGAGAACCCATGGTAAGAAAAAATTCACTGTCGCCTCGTCTATAGTTGTTTCCCTTCCTCAATCTCTGTCTGTCATCTCAATATTTCAAATTCTTGTTGAAAAATAAGATTCCAAAATAACTAAGTGAAGACACACATCCATCCATCGCTAAGAAGATTTGAATAGAATAAATCTAAACTGAATGTCGAATCATAAGCTAAATTTAAAACAAACATTTAAATTTAAATTTAAATCCTGATAACGCTTTATCTTTTTCTTCAACACTTGTAAAACTCGTATAATTTGTCAATTATATAATTGAAGGGTTTGAAAGTTATTATTTATTAATAGTTTACATGATTTTAGGAGGGAGTAAAATAAATCATTTTCAGTGATTGCGAATTTCAATTTTTTCTTAACCCTATTTCCTTGAATTTTTATGGGAGTCGTATTTTAGGAACTTGTTCCATAAGCTGTTCTTGGAATATGTCATTGTCAGGTTGTTAAGAATGCAGATAATAAGATAAATAACGAGGAGTTAAAGCATGCGAAGGATGTGATGATGAAGCCAGCGAAAGATGAGGTGCTGAAAACAGTAGAGGACGTAAAGGAACATAAGCCAGAAAAAGAATCTGAGTTGCAAGTGTTAAAAGACATGGAGTTCGAAACTGTAAAGTATGTAGAGGAGCTGAAGTCAGAAAAAGAACCAGAGTTAAAGGTATCAAAGAGTGTAGAAGAGCTGAAATTAATGGAAACTATTGAAGAGTTTAAACTGTCAAAAGATGTGGAGTTGCAGGCTGCAAAGGATGTAGAGGAACTGAAGTCGGATATTGAAACAGAGTTAAAGGCGTCAAAGGGTGTAGAGGAGTTGAAATTGGAGGAACTGAAGTCAGATATTGAAGCAGAGTTAAAGGTATCAAGAGGTTTAGAGGAGTTGAAATTAATGGAATCTATTAAGGAGATGAAGTTAAAATTAGATGAAATTGAGTCCAAGTTAAATGAGGTCAGTCATTTCATTGTGAATTATTTTATCTGTTTAATGTTATGGATGTTTTAGGTAGTGGGTAACAGTCTTGAGTAATTGAGTTAATATTTTTTTGATTCAATTACTGAAATGTTCAAGTTTCTGGCTTCTTTTGCAGGCTGGAGTAACAATATCAAAGCTAACTGAGGAAAGGACGGCAAACAACCTAGAGGCTAAGATCTTGCAAGAACAAATTGTAAGCCTGAGAATAAAATACTCCAAAAATTTACTGGTGTTGTTTTGGTGATAATCACTTCTGCCATGATTTCTGAGATTTCTGTAATGCAATTTTTTAACTGTTAAGCATACTGTTTTTACTACAACTCTAGAAACTTCAAGTTCAATTTTCTTGACTGTTTTCATGTTTGCAGGCCGATCTGAGTAAGAGAGATGTAAAAAAAGTTCAAGTTGGGTTCCCTTTTCTATATGTCTGTATGGTGGCGCTTATATGTTTCTTCCTTGGATACCGTCTACACTCCTGAACCTCATACTTGGGAGATCGTTTGCTTGAAGCTGTTACTATATTGAATAATTTGTGGTTTGTTAATTGCAGGAGTTTTGGTGTAAATCCATTTTATTTCTACGTGTTTGATGGTTAGTGTTGCTTATTTTGACCTATCCAGTTCCCACCTATCAGTGTCCTCTCCTCACATGTATATGCAAAAGTGGAGGAGAAGACTGTAAAGGAAACTTAATATGACATAATGAATGAGGTATATCATATATGGCAGTCAGAAAGATTTTCTGGATACTTTTCTGTGGTATTTGAGTTGCTTTACTGGGACACTGATGATTGGCCATGGCATGATAAAGTTTGGCTGACTAATTAAGAACTATGCACTGGTGATAAAAAAAATAAAATAAAGAATTACGCTCTGCTTTTAATGGATTATCTTATCTTATCTCTCTCTTTGTTTATATATCTCAACACTCCAGAAGATTAAACTACACGGTTAAATGTTCAAGCAAAACGGAGAAACCAGCCAAAACTATTGATTATTTAAAGTTATATAAATAGCACGCCCCAAAATTATATGTTTTTTTTTTAATCTATTTATAGTGAGATAACCCTTTTCGATTAAGCACATATTTATGAGAGTGACTTCAGTTATACCATTGTGTGTGATGCTGATATAGTGATATCAATTTTCATAAAAAAAAGATATAGTGATATCAATTGTGGATTTGTGGGCCGCTAATAGAATAATCTTTTTTAGCCTCCTCAAGCTTAAGAATACATAAATTATAAGATCTTATAAAATAATATCTTGTTTATTTTTATTAATTTTAAAATAATAAAAAAAAGTAAAACATTGAATATTTTCTCATAATTTTATCATCATTTATATTTTATATCTTATTAATATACAATTTCAAAAGATTAATTTTGATATCCAAGAAGATCATATAATGTTATATAAATATAAATATGTAAATATCTATATCTATTTATACTATCTATATCTATATCTATACTATATTATATGGCTCCACCCTTTATGGTTGATCAAAAATAGTGAATTAAAAAATTTAAAAAAAAATCACCACTCTCTCTCTCCCCACTCACTCCCCCCACTTCTTTAAAAAAATAAATGAATTAAAAAATGCAAAAAATAATTAAAAATTAAAAAATGTCACCACTCTCTCCCTCCACTCACTCTCCCATATGAGGTAATTTCAAATTGGTCCTAAATATTTTATTTATTTTAGATGAGTCTTACATATTTGTATAATTTCTCAAATTAGTCCCAAACTTACTCTTTTATCAATATAAAAATTTAATATAATCTTCAATTTTAAATCAATTCAAACGGGCATGCTAATGCCCTAGTATTATTATATGGCTACACCCTTTATGATTGGTCAAAATTATTGAATTAAAATATCAAAAAAAAAATCACCTACTTTTCTCTAGTTAGCCCACGTTCATTCTTATAAAAAAAAAAATCACCTATGTTCATTCTCATTAAGTTAAAATTTTTAATTAGTCTCAAATGTATCAAGAAATTTCAAATTGGTCTCAAAAATACTCATTTATCAATATAAGAACTTTATATAATCTTTAACTTTAAATCAATTCAAACATTATATGCAACGGGCACGCCAAGCGCCTATGTACCTATAATTTTAAGATATTTATAATTATAATTATTTTAAAATTATACATATTCTTAGATATTTTACAAATTTAAATGACATCAATGAATATCTTTATTGTTTTTCCTATTATTTCGCCTTAAAATTACTGAACTAATTTAAATTTGTGTGCATGACATAAGGAGGACATAGCGCATTATCCTTCGCGTCGTGATTTTCAAATTTTAAATGAGTTTAGTTATTAGTATTCTAATAAGGCGATGTTAATCCCGAACTTCCTACATGCCTGATTAGGATTAAATTACTGGCTATATATCATACAAATTGCTTAATCCTTTTTTCTTCCCATTCATGAGAGAGAAGGGTAAGAAGAATCGCACGGTTTTCGAAGTTTGAAACGTCACTCTGTTTCTTTGCCATCAAGCAAAGTCGGCGCTTGCACTGACTCTGCTAGTCGTTTCCGCCATTACTACACAGTCCTTCTCTCCAGGCATTTGCATTTGGCAACTTCCCCTCCTAGGGTTTCAACTTTTCAATATTCTAGGGTTTTAACTCTGAACTCTCTTTCTTCCTCTCTTTCTCTTTTGATTTTGAAATACGCATTTTGCTGGGCGACTTTGTTTATCTACTTGTTCGATGGAAGACATTGCGTCCAGTTTTCAAGTTGCTGGGATGAAGCTGGACAATCTGGGAAAGTCATATGACCAACTACAATCCCAAGCTTCATCCCTCCTTGTGTTCTCTCTCCAATGGAAGGATTTGCAAGAGCATTTTGACTCTATCGGAAAATCCATCGGAGATCGCCTAGAAAGTCTTAATGTTCGTGTAAAAGAGGTTGAGTTGAAGGAGAATCAGTTTATTGTTACCCAGGAGAAGTTGAATGAGTGCTCCAAAATGCTCAACGAGAAGGAAGAGCGGTTGAGTCTTGTTCAGAAGTCCTTAGATGAAAGTTGTGAGGAAATTGTCTTAAACGGCAAGAAACTGGAAGAGATAAAGAGGATGGTTCAAGAAACTACCGATGATCTTGTGTCGAAGGAGGGACATCTCGCCTCTATCAAGTTGTTGATTCAAGGCCACGCTGAAGAGCTTGAATACAAGCAAAAGGAGTGGGAGGATCTTCAGATATCGATCGCTGAATCCTCTGCTCAACTCGAGATGAAAGAACAAGAACTTGCCGTCGTTCAAAAATCGTTTGGTGAGTACCAGACAAAATTGAAAGGGAAGGAGGGCAGATTGCACTCGGTAGAGAAAGATATCGAGGGGCGATCCAAAGAGCTTGAAAATAAGGAAAAACAACTGAGTTATGTTCAACGACAGTTGAGATCACGCCGCCAGGATTTTGAACTGAAAGACAGAGAATATGGTGCCCTCCTAAAACGTATTCAAGAGCGTGACAAAGAGTTGCTCGTTATGGAAGAAAACCTCAAATCTATTCAGAAGTCGATATGTGAACGGGAGAAGCATAATATTCGTTTCAAAGACGAAGAGTGCAAAAGGGATCAAAGAATGATCGAGGAATTCGAGGTATTGATCAGCGAACGTGAGAATGTGCTCAAGTCAGTACAGCGGACGATAGAAGAATGTACCAGGGATATTGTGGCCAAGGAAGAACGTCTCAATTTTCTGGTGGACTCAATTAAGATACGCGAGCGTGAGATCAAGTCAAAAGATAGTGAATTTCAGGAAATGCTGAAAAACAATAGAAACGGTTACGAAAAGAGGGAGGGACAACTCAAGTCTATTCAAAAGAAAATCACCCAATGTGAGGAGGAGCTCAAGAGAAAAGAGAAAGCCCTGGATTCAGTACAGAAGTCCATTTTTGGACTTACCAATGAACTAGAGTCAAAAAGGAAAAATCTTAATGACCTTGTAGCAAAAGAGGAAGAACTCAAATCAATCCAGAGAACAATTAATCAAGATATTGGAGAGCTTGAATCAAGCAAAAAAGATTTTGATTCACTCAAGCTTCAGATGAAAGAAAGGTCCGAAGAACTTGAAACAAATCAAAACCAATTTGAAGAACGAGTGAGGAAATTTGAGGTAGAGGAGAAGCAATTTCAAGGGCAAGTGGAGAAGCTCAAGTTGAAAGAGAAACAGTTTGAAGAGCGAGTTCAAGTGCTTGAGTTGAAAGGAAAGCAATTTGAATCACTAAGAAAATCAATTAAGGAGGAAAAAGTGTTGACAGAGATGAGCGATATCCTCTATCCTGAATTAAAAACTGAGCAACTAGATTTTACAGATAGCAACAATGTGACGAGTAGAAGGAATGTTTTGCAGCTATTGAATGAGACTGTGATAAAATATGAGTTAGTGAACCATGAGGTATCTAGTGCTCTTCAAGAATCTGTGGATCCCGCTAAAGTGGTGCTGGATGCAATTCTGGGTTTTTATCCACCTCCTCCGAGCCATGGGGACATTGAATATGATGCAAACAATATAAATCGGAGCTGTATTCTTTTGCTAGATGAATTGAAGAAATCTTCTCCAGTAATTAGTTCTCCTGTCAAAGAAGAGTCATTGAAGTTGGCGAGTGAGTGGAGAAAAAATATGTCTGGCCCTAATAAAGATTGTTTGGAAGTTTTGGTTTTTTTGAAGTTTGTGGCTACATATGAACTAGGTTCATCTTTTAATGCAAATGAACTTCAGAAGCATCTAAATATGATTTCCCAGCATTGTCAGGCATCTGAATTACGAAAAGCCCTTGGTATTATTGATAATGTACCTGGTAAATATGTGCTTCCTGCTCTGGCTGAGGGAAACTAATTTTCTATGAGTTTTTTCTTTCTTAATTCATAAGGAATGACACTGGCACTTTTATTTGCATAAGATTCGTTTGTAATCATCTTTAGAAGCAGTAATGTTGCATGTCTTATTTAAATTGATTGTTTTCCAATATCAGGTCCAGCAGAACTTGTTACTTCTGGCGCAGATGGAATAGATTTGCAGTTGCGCTCCAATCAGCAAACAAATGCACCTGAGTTGATGTGCAAGGACACTTTAGTTGATTTCCAAGCTTCTGATCCTGCAAAACTTGTTTTGGATTTATTACAGAACCCTATTATTCAACAAAGTCGAAAGGGAGGGGAAAATGCAATTATTGTTGGAGGCCTCATCGGTTTGCTAGAATGGCTGAGGGCGATCTCACCAGATATTAAACCACATGTAAGAGAAGAAGCAATGAAGTTAGCACTTGAATTGAAGGCTGAGATGAGAGCAAGTACTGAGAATTCTGTGGAGGTTCTGGGTTTTCTACTGCTTTTGTCCATTTATGGTTTGGTTTCTTATTTTAAGGAAGATGAAATCTTACAGCTCTTTGAGATAGCTGCTCATCACAAACAAGCCGTAGAGCTGTTTGGGACGTTTGGTTTTGCTGATAAAGTTTTTGGTATGTGTTTTGAAAAATTGCTTTGTTAGCCACCAACTCTCTGCTTGTTTCTCTTCCATATAGTACTGCTCGTTTTTTTATCTCCAAGTAGGCTACATCAATTTTTTACTTTAATGTGTTTATATTCTGGTGTCATTCTAGCAAAGGCAATGGCGACTCTGATTGTTGCTAAAATTCAATGTTTTATTTGACTAGTTCTGCAATGAGTCAAAATAATGCATCTCTTTTCATGGTTCTCCTGGAGAATTTTGCCATATAAGGACGTGATAATGGTGAATTAATATGCGTTAGTGTTACAGGGAGAAGAATTTATGTGTTTAGTGTGATGTTAACTTGACAATTAAATATTAGGTGCTATTGGGAATTTCCAGCAGCTTTTCCTTAAGGTAGTTTCTGGTCGAACTTGGATTCTCTCATGTGAGGTGATAACATGACATAGTCATAGAAAAAGAGAGATAGACATGGAATATCTGAAATTCACTTGAGTGGTGAGTTTTACTTCAATAGTGGAGTAGTGGACCCTTAATGAGTGTGCAAGACCCCTACATTGTCTATATCTCTTCTCACAAGCCATTGTGATCTTCTTACGTCAGTGGATTCATATCTTTTCTTCTCATGTCATGTGTAAAAACTCAAATATGCTCTGTCTCTTTATCTTTTTCTGTTTATACTTGTCTTTTCATTTTTTGCAGAGGAGGGGGTTGTATATGGTGTGTTGTAGCCTAAATCAAGTTGAAAGTGCTGATTTGGCATGGCCAACACAAATATGTTGTCTGCCTCGTTCTCTTTTTGGAGAGACTTGGAAGGATTTTTGCTGAAAATTGTTTTGAAAATAACGGGGAAATCAAAATAAATAATATGAATCCTTGTTTTGTTGCAGAGTATGATTTGCTTTTCCAACTTGACTCTTAAGATTCTATCATGCTGAACCCCATAGTTAACTTCAGTTAAGAAACTGACGTGTTAATTTATTTGCTTGTTTGGTCTTTGAGCTTTGTGTCTATTTCTATGTCATACATCTGATGACTGGTTTGAGACTTTAATTCCCCCTGATTATTATGGTAACTTGGAACTGATTTTCCTGCAGTGCTCTCTTGTCCTAAATGTTCTGTTTTACTTATGATGCTGTTATATTTAAGTAACATCCCAAAGGACTTTTTAAACCCAATTTGATGTCTTGAAATTTGGTTGTCTGGCAGATTTGGTTCAGAATCTTATCAAGAAGCATCAGCCTCTTGAAGCTGTTAGATTCATTTGTGCATATAAATTGGTTGACAAGATCCCACCAGTTGGTCTCTTGAGAGCACACGTGCAGAATGCAAAAATGAACTCTCAGAGGCTTTGCAAGAACAAGCCCTTTGAAATTAAGGTCATTCTCTCCTATTCAAATCTATCTCCATCAAATCATCAATTTTCTCATACATACATATTTGTAACATGTTTAACTTATCCTTTCAGGACAAGGTTAGAGATGATGAAGTAGCTTGTCTGCGAACTGTTCTGAAGTTCATTTCAGACAACAACCTTGCATCTCAGAATCTGCCCAGGGAGATTCAATTCCGAATTGATGATCTTGAAAGACTGAAGAAAGTAAATAGGGTTGGTGGCCATCATGCAGGACCTTCGTCCTCCTCCAAGGCTAAAGCACAAGCACCAGATTTCAGAAAACGCAGTAATGAAGCTAAAGCACAAGCACCAGATCCAAGAAAACGCAGTAATGAAGCGGTTGGCAATAAACATCAAGTAAAACCAAGCGGTAACAGCAATAAACGTCCACGGAATTTCGCTGCAACGCCGCCGTCAGTGACACCGGTATTCACTCCTATTCCAGAACCTATGTTTAGGCCTCATCATGAAACACTTATCTAGTTATCTTACCTAATGGAAGTAACTTCTTGTATAACTCTTGGCCAGGTCCCTTCTTCTAAGTGACAATGTTGCGACGTTGCAGCTTGTCATGATAAAGTATGGATTTGCTGAAGTATGTAAATTATAGGATCCTTGTCAATTGTTGCTCTGAATTTATTTCGAGTTTCAATGGATGGTCGAGATCATCTACTTCACCACTTCTACTGCTACCAATCCGCCCCTGAATATATATGTATGGTGGCGACAAGGTTCGTATCCATGAGTCTTTCTAGTTAGTATTGAACAGACTTGCACTTTCTGATGTATGCAGAAAGGATGTTATTAATCACTAATTACTAATCAGTTTCGAACAATATTCAGGTACAGTTTTAACTTCACGTGTATTAATGTTCATACGTCTGGAATTATTTCTATTTCTGGCATATAAGTGGACTTTCTAAAATGTGGACAAATTATTTCTGGCATTACATTCAGCTTTTATTTTTAAACTGTGACGGCAGCTAAGTAGAGTTCGAACAAAAAATAACTGCACATTCTTTATGGTAGTTTCATAAATTATTACATATTTTTTTAAAAAATTTAAAATAATATTTATAGATACTCTATTAACTACAAAACTTCTATGAAAAAAAACTACAAAACTTATTTAGGCCTGAATCTGTTTTTATCTTGTCTTTGAATTATAAGGATGTTTTTAATATTTATAACTTATTAAATATGCTGTGACTTTTTTAATTTGACAAATTTTAGTTTACTAATAAATCTTGCATGCATAAAGGTGTATGAAAATTTTATTTTTAACTTCTCGAAAAGTTCTATGAACAAAATACTTAAAATATATAGAGATTGGGAAAGATAATCATTTGATTAAACTCATTTTTGTTGTTTACCACATCAATATTATATATCTAATTTAATATACATGACCAGAAGTGTGAACTTATATTAATGTATATGGAACAGCTAAAAAAATTGAATAGATTTATTAAAAAAAATTAAAATCTTACACATTTATGTGCATGAAAAAGTTAAATATTCACATGTAATATTTATAACACAGAATTGTTTTAAAAAGTTCCATTGTTTTTACTATCTTTATCGCCTTTGGATTAATTTGTGTATAGTATGATGGGCATTATTTTTTTGTTTCATGACGAGAGTACGAGACAATGAGAGGCATTATTAAAATAATGAATTATTTTAGCAATTGAACTGTCCTAACTCAAATATCATCTTCCAACATATACGGACCAAACCAAAAAAGCTCATGCTACGAAAACAATGTGAAGGATATAAGATTCCCATAATGTTGGGTGCAAATGCAATGTGACAAGACATAAGGTTTTCACTAAATAATTTGAAAGAAGTTAATATCTATCAATGTATTAATTCTCCATTGGATGCTATTATATTCTAAGGAATAGTTAGGTTGGAACTTATATCTATCATTCCTAAACTTTGTAATCCCAAGTTATATAATGCAAAAAATGGGTCCGAATAAATATAAGAAATTAGCAAGTGTATATGTGAAGTTTTAAATCATATAAGTTCGTGAATCATTATTAGTATGATCCCAATTTTTTTACCAAAAAAAAAGTATGATCCCAATTCAATAAAAATATTTCAGCCAAAAAAATCAATCTAAAATGTATGCCAGTGACATACTAATCAGTGGGATATGATTTTGAATTAATATTTTTAAAATATATATCGTACTCAACTTGCAATATTGACCAGGTTCATCACTTTTTGATATTTACAAAAATGGTGATATAAATCATTAAATGCAACATATGCACATGACTATTTGACTAATAGGAAATAGGAAATATTGATTGGCGTTTTAAGGGCGCAGAAGTTCTGGAAATTTCCGAGAGACACCTGTATTTTCATTTTATTATTCAGAAAATTACAAAGTGGCCTACCCTTTCGAGTCTTTCTCTCCATTTCGCCCTCTTCTCTCGAAATTAGGACTCTTCAGAACCGTACATGAAGCTGAAACTCACAATTTAGGGAAACCCCAGGGACCTCCTCCTTCCCTCGCTCTCTATTTCTTTTTTAAGTGTTTCCCTCTTCTCTTGAAAATTTCACCCTTTTTGCCTTCCCGCCATTATCCCTAACCCTCTTATGTCCACTCAAGTAAGTTCAATCATCAACTATTGCTTTTCACTTCGCTGTTCCATTTCTCTGATTGTTTTCCTTTCCGCTCGATCACTTCCATGGATGATGTACCTTTCGTCTCTCTGATTTTGTCCATTTCGCGATTTACACTGTGAGCGTTTTCTCCTTTAATTATGATTTAGGGTTTTGGCGTTTAGCCAATTAGCCCTATTCTTCTGTCTCTTAAATCTGTGCTCTATTGTATCTTATTTGCGTTCTTTTTTACTTATTTTTTTTGATAAAAAGTTGTTATCGGTCTATGAAATGTGGATTGTGTCTCTGAAGCTTGAAATATCGGGTTTAGATGATGCTATTTAGTATCGGGGAGATTAGCTGGGTAACTGAGGAAATAAAGGCAAATAAGAAAAGGGTGAAAACTTAATGTATGTGATTAAGCATGTTTTTGAGGTACTTATCGCATAACTCGTTCATGGGTAATACTTGGTTATAGTTTGTCATCCTTTTTGTCATGTATTTGCTATGGTGTTTGCATACTGATTTTTTCACTACCTTTATCGTAGACTCTCTTGTAGTCTCGGTGTGTGTGTGTGTTTATGTGCGCTTTAATGTAATTTCATAAATTCCAATACTTTTTTTTTTCAACGTATGTGGCAAAACATCTGTTTGGTTTATTATACGGAAGTTATAAAATGAGCATCCTAGCTTCGTGAATTTGGTTCTGGGGTCCAAATGAAGTGTTCCAGGTCTCGTTCTGTATGCTAACAAAGTTGCCCATAACTTCTTAATTGGGAATTTCCCAGTTGCTTCGAGGCTACTGCCAGTTCTTGTGAATGCATGAATCATGTCCGCATCTATTTTGTCTTATTCATGAAGGTATTATGTGATTTACTTGATGAATGCTTGATTGGTGCTTGTGTCAAGCAGGTGAAAATTTTAAGGTGCTTGCGGAGAACGAGCAGGAAGATAATGGTGTGGTTGTCGTACTGAGAGAGTAAGGTAATTGGGTTTGGACTTTCTGTAATTGCAAAACTCTCATCTTGAAGACTATGGTTCTCTATCTCTAAACCTAGACCAACCCTTCAAGAAAGGGATAAATATGAAAGATAAGCACTATCGATTACTAGTTAAGTAGTTAATATCATGTTGAAGAGCTTTGTGTAAGAAAGCAGGTGAAAAATATATTTAGACTGAAGTAATCTCATTTTCGTCTTTTTAACTTAAATTCCAATGTAATCATTGTATTCTTTTACACGAAATAATTTCTTGTAGTTTATTAAGAATGTAAAGAATTGTTGCTTTTTTAAAGTTTGCAAGTCAATAAACTTACATTATGCCTTTCAAATTATGAAAAATTATTTCTTGGGCATACTAACTATTGATATCTGTGTAAATCTAGACACACGTCATTTAACTGTTATGGTTCTTCTTAATGATTTTCAAATTTTAACTTATGACACCTAGCTTTTAGGAAGCTGAATAGTTACATTAGTATTTATGGGTGTAGTAATTATGGAAGTTCCAAACACCCCTGTATCTTTATATTATTATATATAAAAAATATATAGCAGATCCAGCCTTTGGGTCCGTTATCACTGTTTCTCCCACATCTCTGGAAATCAGAAGAACTGCCTGATATTGAAAAAACAATTTGGGCAAGGCACAGGACTTCCTATGATTCTTGCTTGCTGGTTTTCCAGATTTTCCTAAATTTTGGGTGAAAAACACCAGAGTAATTAAGTAGTAATGGAAAAAATTACAAGGGTTTGAGTGATTCACTTTTAACCATAGGGAGACGCCAAAAATCCCAATGCTATAAGGAAAGTTCTATGTTTACTTCCCTGTTCATGAATTTGATGGTACTGTAGTAGAGTTCAAATGAGGCATTCTAGAATTTGTTGTTCCTTTTGCTGACAGAGTTGCCTGGAATCTTTTAATTCTCCTTCGTCTTAGATAGAATTTGTCTATGTTGTCCAATCTTTTCTGCTACAGAACTTCCATAGTTGCTTCTAGGTTGCTTCTGCTGAATTCTCTTGCAAATGCATGCACCTGTATATATCCTTTGTTTTTTTATACAAGTAAAATATGACTAACTTGATGAATGCTTCATTGGTGGTTTGACGTTATCAATCTTGATTTGTTGTTTCAAGCAGGCGAAGATTTTGTAGTCCTTGTAGAATTTGAACAGACACAAATGTTGTGGCTCTCGTACTGACAGAATAAGGTCATTAGATTTTGCTTTTGTATCATCCATGGAGTGCAACAAGGATGAGGCTCTGAGGGCTAAGCAAATTGCAGAAAGCAGAATGCAAAAGGGTGACTTTGTAGGGGCGCTGAAGTTTGCTACGAGGGCCCAAAAACTGTTTCCTGAGATTGAGAACATTGTTCATATTCTTACAGTTTGTGAGGTTCATTGTGCTGCGCAGAACAAACTTGCTGGGAGTGAAATGGATTGGTATGGGATTCTTCTGATTGAAAAGTTTGCTGAAGAAGGAACCATAAAGAAGCAGTACAGGAAGCTTGCCCTGCTACTTCATCCTGACAAAAATAAGTTTTCAGGTGCAGAGTCTGCTTTCAAGTTGATTGGAGAGGCAAATAGGGTGTTAACTGACCAAGCAAAGCGATCTGCATATGACATGAAGTGTAGATCCTTGATAAGAACTGCAGCACCTCCATCTCATCACTCAAATACAGATGTACCTGCCAAGAAACATGATGTAAATGTGAGAAACTATCAGAATAATTCACAGCCCACAAGTTGGAGTTCCCATCACCAGGCCCCAATGCAGACATTCTGGACATCTTGTAATCATTGTCACACTTGGTATCAATACTACAAAGCCATTTTAAATTTAACCATGCGTTGCCACAATTGTTCTAAGCGCTTTATAGCTCGTGATTTGGGATCTCAGGGTGTCCCACGTGGAGAATATAAATGGACATCATATAATAATCAGAATACTTATCCAAACTCAGAATCCATGGCCAACTGCAATGTTGGAGTTGGTGGGCATTGTGAAGGTGAAAAAAGTAAGGATAGTTATGTGGCTGCAGGAGGGTCAAAGGTAGATGTTAGAGCATCCAAGCCTGCTTCATCCAAAGCCAGGGAGTCACAAACTATTGGAAGTAAGAGAGCTAGGCAATCAGGACCAGATTCCAGAAAAAGTTGCACGACTGAGAATGGTAATGGCGTTAAAGATGCCAATGCTCGCGGAAGTGCTGTTGATCCTTCTGTACTTAATGCAGGAGTAGAGCTTAGGAGATCTTCCAGGCAAAAGCAGCGAGTTTCATATTCGGAATCACGTGATGATGAAGTGGAAGAAAAAGAAGTACCTGCAAATGGTGGAGTGTTTAATAACAATTCTTCAACTGGTTCTGCTGCTGGCAGAGGTTTTCAGAACAGAGAGGAGAACAATAAAGAAAGTGGTCTGCCGGAAGAAATATTTATGCAGAAAAGTAAACATGAACAATCTCATGTGCAGAAAGAGGAGCCATCAAAGTCAGGCCTTGATGATTCAAACTTAAAAGCCGATGATTGTTCTCCTGTGGGTTCAACTGTCCCTTCCAGTCCAAATATGGATGATTGTCCTGATCCAGAATTCTGTGATTTTGAAAAGTATAGAGCAGCGAATTGTTTTGCCATTGATCAATTTTGGGCTCTTTATGATCCACATGATGGTATGCCGAGATACTATGCTCGCGTGAAGAAAGTGCTGACCCCTGGATTCAAGTTGCTGATTACTTGGTTGGAGCCTGACCCAGACAACGAAGGTGAGATTGATTGGCATGATGCAGAATTGCCTGTTGGTTGTGGTAAGTTCAAACAAGGTAGCTCTGACGAAATTGATAGTCCTGATATCCTCTCTCATCAGATGCATTGCATAAAAAAAAGTGGCAGGAGGAATTATATGGTATATCCTAGTAAAGGGGAAACATGGGCAATTTATAGGGATTGGGATATTGGATGGAGTTCTGATCCAAAAAAATATTCCGAGTGTAAATTTGAATATGTGGAGGTACTGTCAGATTTTGCTGAGAATGTTGGAATTAAAGTAGCATATCTTGGAAAAGTAAAAGGTTTCGTCAGCCTCTTTCAGAAAACTGAGCATAATGGAATTAGCTTATTTTGTGTTCCGCCTAATGAGCTATATAGGTTCTCACATCGAATCCCTTCATTTAAGATGACTGGTGGTGAAAGAGAAGGTGTTCCACAAGGATCTTTTGAACTTGACACTGCTGCTCTGCCGAAGGAGCTTTTTCAAGTTGGTGATAGTGATGTGGAGAAAGGAGATGGAATGGTTAACACTGGAGTCAAAAGTTCAAGCCAGAAATCCTCTGAACGTAAAGTGGAACATGTGATGGCTAATGATAGTGATCACAAGGCAAAGGTTCATGGGGGTAATGATGTTGAAAGAGCTTCCTCAATACTTAGAAGATCGCCAAGGGGGTCAAACAAAAGGGATATTGATAATGGTAAAGAAAATAAGAGTCAACACATGGCAAGTGAAGATAGTAGCAAAGACAGGAGCCACAAGGACTTCCATCCACATGAGGGAACTGATGACAGTAGTCACGTGACAAAGATGCAGGAGAGGAATAATGCTGAAAAATCTTCCTCAATCTTGAGAAGATCATCAAGGGGGGCAAACAGAAAAATTCTGGAAAATGGTGAAGTAAATGAAAGCTCATATTCTATGGCACGAGAGGATGGTAGCAAAGACGTAGGCCAGAGGGACTTTACTCGAACTGAGGGAGTTGCTGCCGGAGGTCAGGCTGAAGATAGTGTCAAAACACCAAAGAAACGTGGGAAATTCGGTTGTGAAAGAGACGTTTTGAATGTACGAAGATCACCTAGAGATTTTGGCAAGAAAAAAGCCTGAGTTCTCTTGCTCTTGTTCGATTTACTAGTTAGGTAGTTTATTGTCATATGTATTTTTAATCAGTTTCAGTCATCGCAATGTTGCTAGTTACAATTGTTGAAGCTGGGCCATTTTCACAGTGCAGGTTCCCTAGTCTCCGGCGTTTAACAATACAATATGCATTGTTAGTTTTTGTTGTTTTTTGGACAAAGTCAATATCTTAACTTGCATTTAAGCCCACGATAAATTTGTACTAATTGTAAGCATTCCTTCCTCCTGTATGTACTAGTTGTCGTAGGTTTTGTTTTCAGTTCATAATGGGAGGTCTTGCATCGAGTCACTTGAACAATGAACATAACTTAGGCTTTGTCATGTGAATTGATACGAGTCCCACATCGGGTAGTTAGTTAAGAGTAAAGCACTATATAAGGCCTTGGACTCTCCAACTTCAATAGTTAGCTTTTGAGGTGTGGTTCTTTCAAGGGCTTATACTCATATCAATTGGTGCATTCATTGAGAGCCGACCGACACGGAGGGGGCGACCTATAGGTTGGATTTAAGGTACGTGCGATGCGCCGTGCCGAATATTGGAAGTTGTATGGAGTCGCTAAAAGTGGAAAGGGCTATCAATGGACCAGTGTCGATAGTGTGGGTCGCCGTGGACGTCGGCTTTCGAAGGGGTATGCAATGATACGAGTCCCACATCGGGTAGTTAGCTGAGAGTAAAGCACTATATAAGGCCTTGGGCTCTCCAACTTCAATAGCTAGCTTTTGAGGTGTGGTTCTCCCAAGAGTTTATACTCGTATCATCCATCTTTACTGTCAATTTTATCTCTGGTGGAGTTAAGAGCCTTCCACCATCAGCAAATGAATTCACGATTTATGCTTAGAAATTATGACCATTCTTAGAAGAGTATGCAACGTCTCCGTACCTTTGATTCAAAATCTCATATTAGAGGTTATAATTATTAATTTATTATTGACCCTGGAAGGTTTAAAGAACTCAGTCGTTGATTCACCCCTCAGAGACCGACGGAACGTCATACCCCCGACGACCGGCGGCCATGGCACCGCCTTGGTCTTTTTGGATGGACAAGTAATATACACCCTTTTTAACTACATACAAAGGACAATAGTCGTCCGGTGGCAAACAAAGAAGAACAAGCTATTGAATACCCAACGCCAAAAAAATACCCCTACGGGGTAGACGTCCATCAAGCATTAAATGCCAAGATACTGGCATTTAATACGAAGATCCTCGTAGCCACGTGACCAGACAAGGTTACGCCGGTCACAGCGTACGGCTTAGCAAAAGCACACACGCAGATTTACTAAAACGCCCCTCGCACATAGGGATATGGTGAAAAACACTCTTGGCTATCACTGACTCCCAAAAGGAAGGAAAGACACCCCCTCCACTATGACCTGAAAGCGATAGCTGTCAGGTTTGGTCAGCAAGGCACAACAGCACGCTCCATGGGCATTCCCAAAAACACCCCTAACGTCCCTTTTGTACCTCGTACTAATATGAGACAAAGGGGAGGGGGATAAATACAAACAAAAGACACGATCACAGGTAGAACATCTCTCTCTCTACAAAACCTCTCTCTACAACTCTCTCTAAAATCTACTAACTTCAACATCGAGAAGAATCACAGGGAATCCCCTGTGCATTCTTGTTTGCAGGATCCGACGACCTTAAGCCCCCGGATACTACATTTCTTCGTGAACTCAATGTTAGATTTATACAGATTCAACTTTATAGTTTTCAAGAGGTTATAATTATTAATTTATTATTGACTCTGGAAGTTTTAAAGAACTCAGTCGTTGATTCAAAACCCTATATTGGAGGTTCTTTTTATTTTTAGAGTTTCTCTTTAATACGCTTTTAATAGTATACTTTATCATTTAAACAACATTTTAATTTTGAAATGAAATATGAGAATTTATGTTCATCAAACTATCATTAAAAGTGAAAAAAACTCAGTTATCTAGTAATTTTAATATTTAGTACTAACCAGTTGGATTTTCATAGTTTAGAAATTAATATATTTTGTTGGGAAAATATGAAATGATATTAATAAAGGTAACTATTCTTTTTTTTTTTTTGGTACAGAAAGTAACTATTCTTTTTTTGGTTGAATAAAAGTAGTTATTCTAAACTTACTGTTTACCAAAAACATTTTCACTTCTCACCAAAAAAAAAATAAAACATTTTCACTAGCTAATCCTTAGATATTAATAAGTTGATTTTTCTTGTTGATTAATTAAGTGAGACCTTCAAAATTAAAATTCATAAATAATGAACTATTTTGCCTTTTATAATTGTTCAAATATTGAAAATGTGAATATGTTACCGTTTTAAATTAAATTGAAACTTCACCGTGTGATATAAGAATTTATTTTTAAAATAATAACTAAATTTCATTAATATTTAAGTTCCTAAAATGACAATAAAATTATTAATATATATTTAATTAATAAAATTTCTATTATAAGAAATTAAATATAATATTAAAAATTATAAATCTAAGCAATATTATAAAAAAAACTTTTTATATATAATATTCGATGTCTTATCTAAATATTTTTTTTTCATATCAATATTTTTAACTTAGATTTAAAAGTAAAAACAAGTTTCGAAAAATATAAATAACATTTGACAACGATTAACTTTAACTTTTGTTAATAATTCTTGCTAATGAGATTATTAATAAGAATGGTTTTTTTAGAGCTTAAATAATAATTGTATATTTGAAATTGTAATCACCATACTACTAATACAGAAATTTTCACCCATATTTATTTTTAGAAAAATTTTCATTCTCAACAAAATAATTACTTATACATGTTATAAATAATATAGTTGTCATTTCTCAGTAACCTTACATATGTCAAACTTTTCTGTCTCTTAGCCAGTGGTTTTTTCAGTCTCATAGAAATTCGAGTGCATTAATTTTATTCGAATTTTTATTTTGAAAATGTAAATTTACCTCAAAATTTTAAAAAAACAATAATACACCTAAGAATTTATCTCAGAATTTCCATATAAAGGGACAAAGAATTATTATTTCTTTAAATTTATGAGATAAATTTACATTTTCAAAATAAAAATTTTATTTTTATAATGCAATTAATGCACCTTAACACTAATAATCTAATATTATCAACTATTAATTAAAATACTATTAACACAATTAAGCTACAGTGTGAGGAGCCAAATGCAAATATGGGAAGATTTAACCTTCTGCCAGTTGCCATTGCTACCAAAAGTGCTCCTTAACACTAATAATCTAATATTATCAAATATCAACTAATTAATTAGAATCACTGTTCTATTGGTAAGACGAAGAAGAAGAAGCCATAGTTGCAGTTGTTGTTGCGAGACTCAAGATCAGAGTCGAGTGATCGGAAAAGGTAACGTTCAGTTTTCGTACAAAAACTAATTGAAAGATTTTGATTTCTGATAGATCGAAGCGAAGAAGGTCAAAGCACGGAGAGATCGATTACAGATGAAAGGGATGATACTTTTCTGATGTGAGAGGATAGCGTAGAAAATCCTTATCGGAGGTTTTGCTATGATGACGCCATCGTGTTTCTCCCCGACAGATCTCGAGGGTTTCTTCGAAGCCGGCCTAAGGTACACATTTATTCCAAGTGATAAAATACTAAACCCTAATGCATTATTCTAATCTTTCTTAAATGTTAAACTATAATTCCTCCAGATCTTCGATGTAAAATATTATATCTTATCTCGGAGACTCTGCTATTTGAAAATCTTATTAATTGAAGAAATTTTATTTTCCTTTTCATCTTTACCAGTTTATATATCTTGTGTTATCATCGGTCGCGTCAACTTTTAGATCTTGATAATGTAATTTCGGATCTCCCTGTCAGTTTCGACCGAGGGAGTATATAATATTTGTTTTTTTTTTTTAAGATTGAACACAAGTTTTCTGATTTTTATATATTTTTTAAACCTTGTAAACCACTAAATTAGTAGTTATCATCACGAGCAACGCTAAATCTGTGTCGTATTTACTGCTCTACCTAAAAGTGCTGCTATTGCGTGCCTCGTTGCTGTAGTTGTGTAAGTGTTCAAGAGCTTGATAGGGACATATATATTTTTCTGTAAAAATGGTTTTCCCTAATACATTTGTTTGATTTTTCATGATTCAAGTGGTTAGTCCTTAAATATATATAAGTATCTCTTCGAGTGAGGATAGGAATTCGAATTCACTATGTCATGAGAGACTAGTCCCCTTCTGCAAGACTCAATCAATATTGGTAATAAAATATGAATTTGACATAAGAAAATGTTAGATTTTTAATGCATACTTCCTTGAAGGATCCATTGTTAATCTAATTATAAACCTACCGTTTTAACTTTGACTGGAGCAGGTGTTTTGACTTTTGAGTTTTCTTCATTGTTCCTCTCATTGTAAATTCGAAGAAGATCTCTGAAGAACCGAGCTTATCAGTTGGCATACATTTCTTGCAGTTTTCTTTGAGGTGATTTGTTAATTGTCATTAAGTTACAACAACATTAGGCGTGCCTACTATATATATCGTTTGGCAGAAAACTGCCAACTTATAGCTAGGAAAGTACTTTTTACAAATTACAACTGCAAATACATGAATTTAGTTCTGAGTGCTGTTCTAGTTAACAAGGCATTCTATGATCTATACTTCGTTTTTTAACATAGCTCGGAGCAATTACTGTCTTTTTAATTCTTCTTTAGATGACAAAAGTTCGATGATTTGATGTATCACTCAATCAGATTAATGAGTCTGTTCTCCTAACTTCTCATGCTCATTAATTGGAACCTCCTTTTTGTTCCTTATTACTTGCACTGTGTCCTTATCTTTCATAGTAATATTAGAACACCATATATGATAATATTATTAATAATGCTTCTTAAATTAGGACTCTTCTCATTAATATCAACCTTCTTAGCTACATTGTTAGGTTTGCCTTTTGATTCTTGTCAGCATCCAGTAGAGAAGAATGATAATTTGTATGATTGAAGAAGTCTTTAATAAAGTGATACATATATATATATATATATATATATGCTGTACTGATCAGTATGGTCTTTGTAATGTTCCGAATGGATCAGATATATATAGCCCAAAAATTGCCATTCTGTAACAAATGATCTCCTGGATACACACACACATGCACACTGCCAACTTATGATTTATGAATGTGTTTATTCATTAGTTTAGACTCAAGTATAGGACCTTTAAGAAGTTTAGTTCTTAATGTCATGATCTGGTTTTAAGATTTATCGTGTTAAACTAATTTTCTAAGGAAATAAAAGCTGTTAGTTAGATTTGGGTATACAATACTTTTTCTGATGAACATTAGGGGAATATTTGTGTGCACAAGGCAAGACTTCTAAGGAGGACATAATTTCATGGAAGATGAGTTTGATGACTTGATCCAATCACGTCACCCATGTTGCGTAATTGAATACTTCAGTTTCTGACGTGGTCTTTGAATGACTTTGGAATTTTATATTATCTTGTTTATCAAGACCAGGACCACCTACCTGGTCAATGGCCAAACCAGGAGTTTCATTGTAATTGTAAGGCACTAATATTATAACTTATAAGGCCTGGCCTGGGTATAGCTAAAATTTTTGCAAGAGTAGTTGTTGTGTTGTTTAACAAAGCCTTGCTCCATATACAATGCACAATGCATTATAGTTAATATATAGATAGTTAAGGGTGGGGCGCACTATATGGAGCCATGCATTATACCTTTTATTCAACATTCAGTGCGTATGCTGAAAAATCCAATTTTGCATGGTCCTTTCATTTGGATAACGTTTGACCATAATTTTGACCCCCGCCCACCAATAAAAAAAGAAAAGAGAAGAAAAGAAATTTTACCAATTAAGTTGCCCAAAGATGACGGAAAACATGCATGTTATTAATAATATTTAATCTATTATCTCGTCAAAATTAGTGTTGGTAATAGATAGAGTACCCAATAATTTTGTTATTATCTGTATGTATTTGCTCATCCTATTCGTTATTATTCATACTCTATAACACAGTATTCGATAAATTAGGATCAGTATTTATATTAAATCTAATATTTGGTATCTAATAGGTATTCAAAATATAAAAATATCTGAAAATAATAAATATAAGATATGATATCTTAATTCATAAATCAAATATACATATCTGATACTTAATATCCTTTAACTAAAATAAAATAATAAAAATTATAATAAAAAAATATAAAACATAATAAATTTTTTATATTATAGAATATTGAATATTAAATACTTTAACTATCCATTTATATTATAGGGATATCAAGTAGTTGAAGCAATATTCGTATCCATTTAATATTTAATGACTTTTTATTTTTTCTAGTCATACTTTATCTAATATCTAATATTCAACGTATATTAATATTTTTTACAAGTAGATTGAATCGTGAACCTTGTATACCCATCCAAATCAGGGCGCCTAGTCAAAATTCACTGTCTATGCTCATTGCTCAAGTCTCTCAAACAACATGGTCTAGCTGTATTAACTATTAAGTTTCTTTGCCATCCGGCATGTGCAGCATAACCACCATACATGCATAAGTACAATAATCATTTATCAATGACTTATGATTGAGAAAAAAATTAGAAATCGATGACTTACGAGCTTTTAGTCTTTATAGGAAATAGACGTAGGCTGTGGATCCAATGTTAGAATTATATATCATGGAAATAGACGAGTAATTTAGCGGATGACTAAAGTTGCATTGAATGAAATTTTAGTACGTACTATATAGTATATATAGTAATTTAATCAATATTACCGAAAAGAAAAGTATAGTATCAATGTTTTTATGGCCAATTAATATAATAAATGTTTAACTCGAAAACTTTATGATAATGATTTATGATAGATTATCACTTTTAAATTGGCTTTTCCAATTGGTGTCACTGATCATTGAAATATATATGTTATATGTATATATATATAATGATTTATGAGTTTTTAACTATTTAATTACAAACTTGAAAAAATTTTGACACAACACAAATTAATTATTTACCAGGGAGATATCTCTTTGAGAAAGTCAAATCTTTCATAATTTAGTGTTGGTATAATTGTATCTAGGCAAAACACCCTTTCGTGCCCCTAACGTTTGCGGTGATTTTCAGTTATACCCCTAAAGTTTCATTTGTGTCAGTTGTGCCCCCAATGTGAAACGTTAGTTTCAATTATGCCTCCATCCTCGTTAGTGTACCGTTTCTCAGAACTTTTGAGCTTCGATCCGTGTTCATTTTAGTTTGTTTTGATAAATGAGTTTATGAGTACTCATTTTCGGCTCCTAAGGATCATTTTGCACATGGAAATTTTGAGAAAAATGCTTCGTTTTGCTTCATTTCGTTTTGGTCTTTTTTGGGGTTCATCGGGTTCGATCTTCTACGGATTTGGGGCTATTTTGAATTTAATCTTTAAAATTGATCCAAGGAATCAAGTTTGTGATGTCCGAAAATTAAAACCCAAATAAAATCTTATCAAAACCGAGCTCAAATCGTGCGAAAATGGTATTTTTTTTTTGTGGATGATTGAAATTGGGAACATAATTGAAACTAACGTTTCACATTGGGGGCACAACTGACACAAATGAAACGTTAGGGGCATAACTGAAAATCACCGCAAACGTTATGGTGTTTTGCCTTGTTTCTATTTGGGATCCATTCGAATTTTGGTTTCTGTTCTTCGTAAGCAACGTAACATAATTTTTTCGATCATCATATATAAGATCTTTACCTCTTATCTATTTTGACGGAAAATGCTGAGCATTGGAAATTTTCCACATGAATAAACGCGTACTGAACCATTTTGGGAATATCGTAGTTTGACGGACAAACTGGAATCATAGTGAAATAATTAATACTATAAATCATGTATTCATGTGACATTCTTTACGTGACAACAACAAATTTCCATACAAATGGCGTGTGTATCTATATTTACCTGAAGATATATAGTGAGTCAGTGACCTAACCAAAAATATATATATATTTTAGTTTACATATAACATATCTATCTAATACTCACACATAGGAACCCACGTACTACTAACAGATGGGATAGTAGCCAGAACAACGTCATTACGTGGACTTGATCAATCGTTGCCTCGTTGCCTCCAAGTTTCTCATCCATTTCACTGTTTTTGCTCCAATTAAATAATGACATATATAAGCACTAAAATGCAAATAATAAAGAATATTCCTTAAGAAAACTAAACTTGTTCCCTATTTCCTAACAATCCCACTTTTTTCCTTGCCAAAGTTCTTTCAATCTTTCCCGGGCAATTATTCTCCTCAGTCACGCATGGTCATTTATTCAAAATTAATCTCTTATTACCAAGTAATTGTTAAATAACCTAAGCTAATATAATATAAGCTTGTAAAATAAAAATGTACAAAAAAAGGAATTTGAACTTTAAAGAGAGATGCTTCGTTGTTACTTCCTTATTCCTATATAATAAGTAATAACGAAGGCAATATAATGTGCGCGATAGAATAGACCTAGAGAATCGAGAAAGACGGTTACAAGCACTAGAGAGCAAAAGAAGTCTTTGAAATTAGGGTTTGGAATTTTTCAGATTAGGAAGACTGAAAACAGAGAGATAGAGAATATTGAATGGGAAGTTGCGTCTCCGATTTGAAAGGAGGAAAGCAAGCCGTCGGAGGGGTCTCCCAAGCCGGTGGGCCCTACACAGCTCCGACTGACGCCGGCGCCGGCAATGGCGGCCAAAACGACGCCGTCGACTTCTTCTACAAGTCTCATGGTCTTCATCCTTTGTCCACTCAAGTCGAGGTAATACATTTTCGTTTTCCTTTGCTTTTGAGTTTTCAATTTCACTGAATCGCATTTTGTCCATTCCGATTACGGCTTTAAGTCTTTAAGCCTTTTCTCTTCTGAGCATATTAAATTAATGGTAAAAGCATATTACATTAGCCCCCAAACTTTGCACCAACTATCAATTTCATCCCTAATGTTTTATATTTTGGTCAATTTGTCTTTTTACTAACTTCGTTCAATAAGTTATAAGTTACCGACAAACTGCATCATGTTCTGTAATCTGAGTTAGGATTTGAGTTTTTTTTTTTCTAACAATTTTACATTACATCATTAATGAGGTAGATTTTGTCATTAATATTTGGCTAAAGTAAGAGCAAAGGATAAAATTGAAAGAAATGTGAAACATTTGGGACAAAATTGACTGCAAAAGAAGATTAGAGACGAAATTGACAGTTGATGTAAAATTTGGGGACGAAATTGGTACTTTTGCCTAAATTAATAGCAAACGATATTTTTTTATATTCAAATTTTATATTAATTTTTAATTTTGTCCTTAAAATTTTATTTGGTGTAATTTATAGTTTTAAAAATTCACTCAAACTTTGGGTACATATTTAATAATATATTTAAAATTTGAGGATACATTTGGTAGTAAATTTTAAAAGTATGTATAAAATGTGAAGTTTGTAATCAAATGATAAAATTTAAGTCAAAATTGGCAACAAATAAAGTTTAAATATAAAATTAAAAATTAATATAAAGTTTAGGGAGGAAAATGATACTTCTAACTAAATTATTTTATTTGTTCAACTTTTCTTTTAATCTATATTCTATTGTTTGTATGCAAGCCCAGTTTTCTAATTTTTTATTCGAAAGCATTGAGATGAGTGTGATTTATCTTCAGCCTATGCATGTCTACTTGCCCCTTCGAAGGCTTGGAAGGGTTAACAATATTATATGTCATTATTCAAGAGGAATTAGCTCAAACTAGAACATCAAACAAAGGATCTGCTTTTGAAACAAAGGAATTCTATATGCTTATAAACTCGTTTGCAGGCTTAACATCATTTTAAAATTTGCATATCATAATTGGAAATTATTTTACATATGTCTAGTGAAATTTTTATTAATGGATTTACCTATTCGAAATAATTTAAAGATATCATCACCAGTCAGAACATTCCTCAGATGGATGGGTTAGTATTTATTACCCAACATAAGGGAATAACTTAGAACTGATCCCCTACTGGATTTGGTTGATGAACTGTAAAGCGAAATCATAGGAATTTTTCGAAGTCCATTAATATATCCTCTGTTGTAGAAATAGACCAGTCCACATGATCACATAGTGAAGGTGAAGGACTATATTTTTCATTCAAATTTATTTAGTTACATATATAGAAGAAAATAATAAATTATAAAAAGAAAGTCTATAAAGCATTTTAGCGACAATATGGCAAAAGATTATTTAATTACTCATTTGATTGTGTTTTTTAAAAATTGTGTTAAATATGTTCCATATATACCAAAAAATTGTGTAATTTCTCTTGGTTAATTGAATTCTTCACCAAGCTATTAGATTTGATTTAGTGATAAATGATAATAAAAGGTGTGAGTTGTTACCCGTGTATCAATGTTATTGAATGACCTGATTAAGGTGGATAGATAATCATGACGTCTTAATCTTGTGCTACAGTTATCTCTATCAGCAACCAACTTACTTGATCGGGACATTGCATCAAAGGTATTTCTTCGTTTTAAGACTGCAAGTATATGTCGTCAGTAACACTTTTTTTTATGGATCTAAGAATCGTAATTTATGCTGATATATATATATATATACACATGTGTGTGCTTTATATGGTTTCAGAGTGATCCCATGGTAGTCGTGTTTTCAAAGAAGAGAGATGGAAAACTTGAAGAATTGGGTCGTACGGAAGTCATAATGAACTGTTTGAGTCCAGAGTGGATCGAGAAAATCACTCTTGCATTTCAATTCGAGATTGTGCAGCCACTTGAGTAAGATATCATTGGTTTTTCCCGTGCAAATGTGTATATAAAATGTGCACATTTGATGCGTGCAGTGAGCCTTTTTTTTTCTAATTTGATTTCCTCTTTCATTTTGCCTTTCTTTCAGATTTCATGTGTATGACATCGACACAAAGTACCATAATGTCCCAACCAAGGTTTGTAGTTACTCATCTCTCTCGTAATTGTTGTATAACTGAAGCAAAATGTCTGCCTCTATTTTCTTCAATCAGGAATTTACAGTGATTTTAAATAAATTAGTAAAAGCGCAGTGAGGCAGTGCCCATATAAATTGTAGGTCCTACTCAAAAGGAAAATCTTGGATAATTTAAGCTTTCCAAAAGAACTTCTTGCATGTAGCTACATGATGCAGTATTAAGCAAGTTGCTAAAATACACTTTAAGAAGGATGAAATTGAATGAAACAATTATACTTTAAAACCAAATTCCAAAATAATGTTTTGCCTTAAATGCATTGTCGGTATTAGTTTGGTATTTTTTGGGGGGGTTTATTAGACTAACTCCTCCTCCTCCCCCACCTCTAAATTATACGGGGATATGAAAGAAAAAGGAAAGGAAAATCCTGAAAATTATTCTAGATTTTAAATGTGGCATAATGAAGATAGAACATGCGTGAACCAAATAATATGATGAGTTAGTGGAACAGAATAGCAGAACATGGAAATTTTTAATTACTGCTTCTGGTATGTGGTGTTCCTCACACTTTTTATATTTCCACAATCTTTTTCGTAGTAGATGAATGTTATGATGATGTTGTTAATATTTGAATACTAAAAGTTGTCTTTTGTTTTTGTCTTGTAGACAATAAATTTGAAGGATCAGGATTTTCTTGGATTGGCAAGTTGCACCTTATCTGAGGTGAGTTGCCTTGTATATGCATTTTTCCAAAAGTAAAACCATGTTAACATGTTGTAATATGTTCACAATTTGTCATCAATCAATCCCCAGAAATAAGAGGGAAAAATGAAATGTTCATTTCTTTTCCCTTCTTTAAAAAAGAGAATTCTCATTTGCAGTTCATAGTCCATTACCTCCTCATTCTTGAATCAAATTATAACTCTATTGCTATGAAATTGCGGCCATTCTTGGACACTAAAATCATTTTTCTGTTGTCCTTTTTGTCTGTGTATCTTCGAAGATAGTGACTAAACATAGCCGAAGCATGACCCTTAGGCTGCAAGACGAAAGGGGGCATGGTGATAGAAGAAACCGTGGCGCACTTACTATTCATGCTGAGGAGACTGTTAATTCAAGGACTGCTGTTCAGATCTCATTCCGTTGTTCCCACCTGGAAAACAAGGACATTTTTTCTAAAAGTGTAAATATTCCATCTTCAGCTACATGTTCCTTTCCTTGTTTATAACTCCATTTTCTTTTTGTTTGCTGTTTTTTGAAGTTCTCATCTTCATTTTTCTTGTAGGACCCTTTTCTAAGAATATCAAGAATTGTTGAAAGTGGAGGTTCTATTCCAATCTGCAAGACTGAAACCATTAACGACAATTTAAATCCAATATGGAAGCCAGTCTGCCTTGGGTTTCAGCAGTTCGTGAGCAAAGTAAGTTTGTCATTTTAGGGCTTGGCATTTTGTTATATATTATGGTTTACCATGAAGGTTTCTTTTGTTTTTTTGCCCCTTTAGTTGGGGGGTACCAAGATACTCATTTCACTTTTGATATATATATATATATATATATATATTTTTCATTACAGGAGAATCCATTAGTTATCGAGTGTTTCGATTTCAATAGCAATGGCAATCATGTGCTTATTGGGTAACTAATGAATTGCTGGTTTTTGCAATTTTGTTTGTCATTTGCTTCAGTCTGTTATAATTTCCTTGGTTCTTGATGAAAATAATAATGATATATAAAATCTTCCATTACCAGAAAAATGAAGAAGTCAGTGGCAGAACTTGAAAAGCTCTACAACGAGAAAACTGGTGTAAATTTTGTTATACCATCTAATAGAGGACATGAGAAGGTCTTGGTTGACGCTGGCAGCAACTTTTTTCTATTTTTCCTTTGATATTCCTCTGCTTATTCTAACACTGCTTAGTATTTCTTCTATTTATATAGGTTTCGAAGGGTAAACTGTTCGTGGACCAATATCTTGAAAAGGAGCAGTTCACCTTTATCGACTACATATCCAGTGGATTTGAACTGAACTTTATGGTTGCAGTAGATTTCACAGGTAAGTAAAATTTGCTACATTGGAAAAAGGTAATCACTTTTACTTCAGTCTTAAATTGGGACTTTGCTAAGTGATCCAAAACTTGTCCAGCTTCAAATGGAAATCCTCGGCATCCAGATTCCTTACACTATATAAATCCGGCTGGCCAGTTGAATGCATACCAAAAGGTAAGCAGTGATACTTATCGTTGATGTACTTAACCTTCAAATTGTTCACTGGCAAAAATACGATAAAATATTGTATCACCTTTTTTTCCGTAATGGTACTTGTATCAAGTGAAGATTAACATAGTTTGACACATGGAGACTCTGTGATGTATCTAATAAATAGATTAATTGTTTGTAGGCTATAATGGAGGTTGGGGAGGTTATTCAGTTCTACGATTCCAATAGGCGCTTCCCTGCCTGGGGCTTTGGAGGAAAGACATATGATGGTACCGTATCTCACTGTTTTAACTTGAATAACAATCCATATTCTTCGGACTCTGAGGTACGATGTTAATTCATTATTTTCCATATTATGTTACACAGTTATGCATTCATGATGCTGATCTATTCTAGAGATAATCTTAATTTTTTATGTTCTTTATGGTATATTACTTCTTTAGCAATAAGTGAACGCATTATATATATACTTCTGCCTAGTTTATCAAGTTTGCCTTCTGTGTGTTATTAAGAGTGGATTTCCAATCCCATTTGTTTAGGTTGTAGGAGTTGAAGGCATAATGAGTGCTTATGCAAGCGCTTTACACAACGTCACTCTAGCAGGACCCACTTTATTTGGGCCAGTTATAAAAATGGCCGCATCAGCAGCTGCCGATTCCGTTTCACGAGACAGTTCCAAGTACTATGTATTACTTATCATAACGGTGAGAACTAAGAAGATATTATATATATAATACATATGCATATACTAAGAAATGGAATTTGAGTGAATACTAAGAAATGTTACGTTTAAGCTTTTCCCAGGATGGAGTGGTTACGGACCTTCAAGAAACAATCGATGCTCTGGTGAAAGCATCTGACCTTCCCTTGTCCATTCTTATTGTTGGAGTTGGAAATGCTGATTTCACCAGCATGGAGGTATAATAACTCTTAACCTAATTTTGTTAGGCTTCATTTGAAAATATTATATTATGATATGGTATTGGTATGAATATGAACTATGAAATGTTTTCCTTGGCAGGTACTGGATGCTGATAATGGTCGCAGGTTAGAGAGTTCGACGGGTCGTATAGCTACTAGAGATATAGTGCAATTTGTTCCAATGCGAGATGTACAAAGTAAGTAGTATGAAGACTAATGAGAGATGGATGATCTCTAAGTCTTTGTTTGATAACAAACAAACTTGACGAATCTCTCTATTCTATTTATTATGTTTATGTTTTAATATTTATATTGAAATGATAGGCGGGCAGATCTCGGTGGTGCAAGCTCTATTGGAAGAACTACCCTCACAGTTTTTGACATTCATGCGTAGTAGAGACATCAAGCCCCTTGCTTCTCCTTTCCCTCATCCATCCTCCACTACTCATTAGTCAATACATGCTTTTTTCTTCAACTGTAAAATACTAGTATCGTTTATTTCAGTTGTAAATTCTAGATTAGGAGATCTTTCATACTCTCTTCCGCAGTTCGTTCATTAATTTTCCAGTTCTTCAGTCTCAAATTGTTTGACTGAAATTTCTTATGCTTCCTTGGATGACATATTTTTTCGGAAAGAATACATCATCCCTTTTAAAATTGTTTCTAACCGCAAAACCAAATCTAATATGCGGAATGATAATGGCTATGGTCAATTTGCAGTCAACAGGAAGAAAACTTATATACCTTTTTACCAGAGGCTAGGAGCATAAATCCACTTGTTATAACTTGTAAGTTGTCAGTCACTCTCAGCCAAGCTTTGATTTGATTCGATTAAATGTGCGTCTGGTTGAATGGGGGAAAATAACCTCCTGTACATTGTGAATGAATCCTTTATCATACAAATTATTCTTCGGAGCTTCTTCCACTTCAACAACAAATAATCTTCGAAGAACTGCTTTCCATTTGCTCATACGTTCTCTCGGGACAGCGGAATCGCTCTTTGCTTCATTCAGCATCTTCTGATAGCTTGTATACTCTCGCCACTTAACGGTCTGTAGTCCAAAACAATACTTCATTTAGCCTTCGTGTTTGTCAATAACGCCAGTCAAAAGCTTCTCCACTTAAATCACCATATGATTAGTTTAACAATATAATGCTGTAGTGTAACTAATACTTGCACATTCAGGCCACCATACACTTTGTGGTCGTTGTTAATGCTAGGGTTTTGCAAGTATAATTATTCAACTCTGTATTAATAGGTCTGAACATCAGACTCAAATCCGTTGAACTGATACATGATATATTATATAGGAAATGAAGACCAATAAGGAATAAAGAATAAAGACGTCCAGATGCTGTGAACATACAGAGAAATAAACGAAATAGTCTCACTCACCAAAATAAATAGTAGTTTCAAAATTCTCATATTCTCACAAAGATAAACAGGTGAGCATACAAGCAAATAAGATACCGAGAACTACTATTTTCTTGTTTTCAGAAGACCCAGTCTGTTCAGTCTGTTTAAGTGTGATGAAAACCAACAATGTTACATTTGTCTGTATGTATAAATATCCATATTGGACCATCATGTAGACAAACTTAATCCCAAGACCATGTCCTAACCAAGGTATTCCGTTTAAGGCTTACTTCAGAGTTCAGACATAGTGAAATTGCATAAATAGCATCTATAGTGATATTTTTTTCATGTTCTTTTCAACTTCCTGGCTCCTCATACTTCACGAAAAAATCAAGTACATACAATAATTATTGCAAACATCAGATGTGGAAAGGACCTCATTAGTCGTAGTGTTGCTGAGGCAGAGATTTGCATGATAACCAAAAAAACCAGCAAATAGCATTCCAACAACAGCAAGGAACACCATAATAAGTATCTGATTGTTGTATGATCCTAACAACCACTTTTTGAAAACAGAAAAGAAAATATAAATAATTACAAGATCGAGATAATGAGAAAAATATCTATTCCAGCAAGAATCAACCGGTGGATATTGAACATGTAAACAAAATCCCTCACCTGTGCAACATGTGGAGCTAAACCGAGAAAAGAATTTTCTATTCCATAATGAACTACAGATTGAAATAAGGAGAGAAATTTTAAAGGTTATTATTATAATAAACAACTTATTCTTAAGATGAATCTTACAGCCGGATCAATATTACCTGTTAGAATATATACAACTCTCAATTGTTGTAGTCTTCCAGCAATTACTATACTAATGGCAATTATTCCGTACATGCATAGAACAAAATGCCTACAAGATATTGGAGAATCAAGAAATATGAACGGAACCAGCAAAGAAAAAAACATAACTATGAGAGATACTGCAGACACTAAATTATTTGCATGTTTTTCATCTAAATTTTGAGATGATGGTTCAAAATTTTGTCGGGGTTAGTTATTCAAATAATAAATTCACCAGCATACTCAGGCAGCATAAATGCCAGAATATTGGTTCCCAATAATGTAGTAAAGAGAATGGAAATGCGATTAGATATTTTAAAAGTAGACATATATTGTGACCACCAAAACCAGTAAACCGAAAGGCCTGTGTTTATAACAATTTGAAACAAACAAGTAGATTTGTGGTTAAGTACTTCGATAGAAAAGTGAAAAAATAATTTAGAGATTGACGGTTGAAGAAAAAAACTTACGTGACCACCTGAAACTTACAGATAATTAGATAACAAAATCCTTGAAATAATACAAATATTTCTAGAGGGCAATGCAGTAGGATACTATTCCTCCCCTGATTATAGTAAAATCACCTTCAAATAGTCTTTAGGCATAATAAAACAATTATAAAAGAATAACACATAAGATAGAGAGATAGATAAATTGGCAGGTTAAGCAAAAAAGAAGTTGTAGAACATAGTATCACACTCGTGAAAGGATAGACTTAACTGCAACAAACTGATGGACCACAATAGTACTCACCAGAAAAGAAAAGCCACGAAATACCGAGTGTTTCTCTCCCCTATGCAGTTGTTCTACAAGGAAAATTACTCACATAAGCACAAAACAAAGAAAAAAAGGTTATGCTTAGAATTGAAACCACAAAACAATCTTATGAAATTGAAGAGGTTCAGAAGATTCTGTACCATCCATCCACAGTGATGGTCAAAGCGAGCCACACAACGGTCACAAATGCTGCAGTGCTTAGACCTAGCAGGTCTGCATCAAAGATTTAAGACCATTTTATATATATACTTAATTCCAAGATTTAGCTAAAATTTTAAACCAATGACGAACTCACTTTGGAAGCTTGCAAGTTGGACATTCTTTCTCTGCATAAATAATATTATCGTAGGGATAAGAAGAAATATACTGAGAAACATTCTCAGCCTTTATTGTTCCAGGATCAGAAAAGCTGGTCAGAAGAAAGAGCACAACTCCAATAGCAACTGCGAACGAGCTTGTGTACCTAAAAGAGCATATATAGTCTAGCAAAATTCATGATTGAATAATGCCATGAATATCATAAATCAGCAAATGAGAGAATATATAGTAGCTAGTAGCTACATGGTACAGTACCCGTGAATTCCACTTAGATAGTAGCTGGGAAAATATGCAAAGGCAAACTGTATGATGCAATAATATACTTGGCCGATTATCACAAAATATGTAATCTGCAATTAAAAAGAATTTTTCTTAGATAACCAACAAAATGTTCACTTTAATGGAAAGCTTAAATATAGGATTTTTTATTAGAACAGTATCATTGCATTAGAAGGTTTGAACTCGTTTATCTGATTGCATCAAATAAAGAAGTTCAGATACAATTATTTTACTCCTTTCTATCATTCTACATCACTGCCATCTTTCAGAAAAACCTCAAGTTCAGCAAATAAAGAGACATTAAACTGGAAGGCACTCCAGTAGCATTTCTTTCATATTGAACCACCAAAAGAATGTCATCTACCCCAACTCAATACACAAACGGAAAGTATATAAGATTTAAAATTCCATATTAGCCCCTTAATTCTATGAAACACGTCTATTTTCAAGCCAGTTGGTGTGAAAAATATGGACAATATATGTCTGACACACGTTCAAAAGTGTCATGCCAAAAAAAAACAGCTTGAACATGCACACTGGAAATGGCAGAAGAGGATTAAAAACAGGGGAATTAAATTAAAAATAAAAAATAAATGAAAGAGACCCAAGAAAATCCATCTTGATGAGGTTAACATCCTTTTCATTTTTTTTTTCCGGAAAATCACACTGCAGTGTTGTTACAACATTGCAAGATACCTCAAGATACCTCGTGTTTTATAGTTTTCAGAGGGGCTGATACGAGTATAAGACCTTGGGAGAATCACACCTCAAAAGCTAGCTGTTGAAGTTGGAGAGCCCAAGGCCTTATATAGTGCTTTACTCTCAGCTAACTACCCGATGTGAGACTCGTATCATTACATACCCCTTCGAAAGCCAACGTCCACGGCAGCCCACACTATCGACACTGGTCCATTGATAGTCCTTTCCACTTTTGGCGGCTCCATACAACTTCCAATATTCGGTACGACACATCGTACGTACCTTAATCCAGCCTATAGGTCGCCCCCTCCGTGTCGGTCGGCTCTCAATGAAAGCACCAATTGATACGAGTATAAAACCTTGGGAGAACCGCACCTCAAAAGCTAGCTGTTGAAGTTGGAGAGCCCAAGGCCTTATATAGTGCTTTACTCTCAGCTAACAACCCGATGTGGGACTCGTATCAGGGGCTCATTGAACGGTAACAAGAGTTATGATTTGGGTACTACAATACACTTTCAAGTCATTTTAGATCCATAATCTCATTATATAATATACTATATATCTCCTTGTTTATTATTTTCAACTGTTTGGATAAGTTTAAAATATTGTGGTAAATTCTTTATCTATTCGTAAAACTTAACAGTATCATTCATTAGTTTCTACATATGTCGTGCTATGTCCTGCTCCTGCATGTTTTGGATTTTGATGTTTTAGTATGACTGTGGCTGTGCAGGCGTTCATAGCACACGTCAGCATGATCATATTTAATAAAACTATTTTAAATGAAATTAATCCAATTGTATGATGATGCAATTAATCCAAAAGAGAAAATACAGAAAGCTGGATAATCTTGTTTTCTTTGTTTAGCCCAGCTTGTCCGATGGAGGTTACCCTCAGTTATTCTTTATCATAAAACTAAGACAATGCGAAGATACTTATTAGCTAAACCACGCAGCAAGCAGCAAGCAGCAGCAGCAGCATTAAAAACTCAGGCAAAGCTATGAAGCCCAAGAATATAAAACAGAACAATGTCATAGTTGAAATTAAGAGTCTAGTCATTTACGCAAGCAGCAGATGAGCCTAACCAATAACGAATCCTGTAATTCGAAACTTGAAAGCGTTTCCTATTCAACGACGATGATATAACAAACAACAATTCAATAGTTATTGAGTTTCGATTACGCAAAAGTAGAGTAAATAGTGGAAAGGAAAACCTGTAAGATTGGATTAGGTTGATTGCAGCAGTAGTCTTGCACAGAAAGAATCGCATTCTTACAGGTAGAGCCAAAAACAGCCCGAACGAAACGACTGCAAAGATCGATGTCGGAATTGAAGCAACCAAATTAACATCATAAGAAGGAAAGGAATGAAAAATGAAGGCGGGAAGAGGAGGAAGGTACAGGAAGAAATCGAAGGCGCGGAAAGTAAGGAAGTAGTGTATGCGTTGAATGAAAGTGCCCTGAAAGAAAGATGGAGCATCGAACGCAGAATAATTAAGGAGACGGCGAGTAACAGAGAAATTAATCCATGGCAAAGCAAAATCCATACCACTGCCATTGCATAATCCGCCGATCCACATGAGAAACGGCGTTTTGCGATTCCGGGATGGCGGTGATTCAGAATCGATTCCCAGAAAATTAAAAGCAGGGAAGGAAATGATGGCTACGCGAGGAGAGAGTAAAAGAGTTCAAGTTCCGTCGGTTCATTATGAGACCATTTTCTTAATGTGGCAAAGTGCATTAACTTTTTTTTTTTACACTTTTTGTCCTATATCTGTTACGTTACAAATATGGTCCTATATTGCACTTTCCGACCTATATATATAGGTCATTTGCAAAATCAGTATTATATTTTTAAGTTAGGTAGAACTAACAATAAAATTTGGCTTAAGTACACTTTTGGTCCCATAACTATGATAAAGGTTTCATTTTGGTCCCATAACTTTTTTTGTTGCAATTTTGGTCCCATATCTATAACAAAGGTTTCATTTTGGTCCCATAACTTTTTTTGTTATAATTTTGGTCTCATAACTTCTCAAAAGGTTCCACCGTTAGTCCCTTGGTGAATTCCATCCATATTTAGCCGTTAAGTATGACGTGGCATAGTAACTAGGATCATGATGTGGCAAAATAAGATGAAGTGGACTGAAATAGGATCTATAAGCAACATATTAAAACTTATCTATACCCAACCACAAAATATACAAAGAGTGGTACTGACAGGGACCAATTTGGTGGGGAAGAAGAGACTTCAAGCAGAAGGCGCCGACGAAGTCGATGGGATCCTCAGCCAGAGTCGAACGACCAAAGCGGCGGCGACGGCGAATCGGGAAGCGGAACGAGGAAGAGGAAGTCCCGTTGGGCTGACGAGGAAGAGGAAGTACCACTCTTTGTATATATTGTGGTTGGGTATAGATAAGTTTTAATATGTTGCATATAGATCCTATTTCAGTCCATTTCATCTTATTTTGCCACATCATGATCCTAGTCACTATGCCACGTCATACTTAACGGCTAAATATGGATGGAATTCACCAAGGGACTAACGGTGGAACCTTTTGAGAAGTTATGGGACCAAAATTGCAACAAAAAAAGTTATGGGACCAAAATGAAACCTTTGTTATAGTTATGGGACCAAAATGAAACATTTGTCATAGTTATGGGACCAAAATTGCAACAAAAAAAGTTATGGGACCAAAATGAAACCTTTGTCATAGTTTTGAGACCAAAAGTACACTTAAACCATAAAATTTTTTACAAAGATATGACACAAATTCTATATTTTAACAAAAAAAAAATATAAGATTAAAAGTACAATAAAAAAATTATAAGATCGAAAATACACTTCCACCTTTTATGTAACTTTGATGGCAAAAACCTAGAGGAAATTGCACACACATTTTACGCTATACGGCGAGATAAAATTTTAAAATTAATATAGTTTCTAAATTTTTTTAATTTTTTAAGGCAATATAGTTTTTAAAATTTTAAACGTTAAACCTAAGGGGCAAAACAAAAACAAAAACATTAAATTTTTTATTTTTTATTTTTTATTTTTTTATTTTTTTTACATGATATCTCATGTAATTAAATTTTAAAACCTTAAACCTAAGGGGCAAAACAAAAACATGGATGACATTAACTTTATTTTATGATGACTTCTGTGGGCAAAACAAAGGAATCTTGTCCATTCAAGCTGCCACATCAATGTGTTATTGTTAAAAATCGCACCTTGTTTAAGTTAGAAAATGCACCATCTCAATATACTTTAAACATTATATTTTATTTTAAATTATTTCCTCTCTTATATTTTAGAGTGTGAAAGAGATAATTAAATAATTACTTTAAGAGTTTTTTTTTTTGCCAGATTACTTTTGTGAGAGTATAGGTATACTTACAATCAAGAAAATAGTATGAACACATAATATTTTCTCGAGTATTTTTTGACAAAAGTTGTGAATTTTTTCTTGTGTTTCTCCCTACATTAGAAAACAATTTTTGAGCTCTGCATAATACTTGAACTCCATTATCAACCACTTACCCCCAAAAATCAATCCGACAAAGTAAAGTGCAAATGGAAGATCCACGAGCGGGACTCGATGGCATGTGGAGACACTCATTTTACACGAGATACTTTGTTCGCTAGCGCTCAACCTTTACACAATATAAAACTTTTGAATTAGCATCGAGAACTATTTAGCGATAATAGAGACAACTATTTACTTATCTTCACACCCAAGAGACGAAGAACACAGAACAAATTGATTAGACATATATAGCTTTTTCATTCTACTTCAATAACAGAGACTACATCTATGTGCGGCACCAGAATAATACCGAATAAAAATAACCTGCATTTTACAGCTATGTAAAAACGAAAAATTGGAAAAATAAAAGATAAATCGGCCTATAAATCTCTAGAACTCTTGAGAAGCAGATCCGATTTCGCCTTTCCCTTTGCCCACCTTCTTCGGCAGCAAAGTCTGATGAATGTTCGGCAAGACACCTCCATTGGCAATAGTAACGGAACCCAAGAGCTTGCTGAGTTCATCATCATTCCTCACCGCGAGTTGAATATGCCTTGGAACAATTCGATTCTTCTTATTGTCCCTTGCAGCATTCCCAGCCAATTCCAACACCTGAAATTCCACAATCAAATTAGAGGCGCGCAAGAAATTCGAAACCAAAACTTCAAAAAATTCAAACAGAACACTATCAGATCATCAATCAAACAAACCTCGGCAGCGAGATACTCGAGCACCGCAGAGAGATACACCGGAGCTCCTGCACCAACACGCTCAGCGTATTTTCCAGATTTGAGGAACCTCGCGATCCTTCCAACGGGAAACTGAAGACCTGCTTTAGATGATCGAGAAACTGATTTCGACGCCTTAGGCTTACCTCTGCCACCCTTAGTTGAACCACCGGCCGAACTCATCTCCGATCAAGTGATGTGCGAACCCTAACCCTAGATTTTGCAGTTCAGTATCTGAGAATTTGAGCAAGAGGGAGCGAGAGAAAGCAAACTATCAGAGAGGCGCTAGCGAAATGTTGTTATATAAGCCCGAGAGTGCGCGCTGATTGGTCGATTTCTCAACACACGGATTGCCATCGTGGCATCCACTTTAACATTCGCGGGAAACTCTGGTCTTTTGATCTTTTCAATTAGACTTTTGCCACAAATTCGCGGGAAATTGCTTTTTCGTTTCAACCAAAATTTCAGCCAAATTATATTTTTCAATTAGACTTTAAGTTTAATTAATTCAAACGTAACGAGCCTAGTATTGAATGTAGGCCCAACGTCCAGCAAATAATGCGTATTAGTGCACATTCTACAACTAAATTGAGTTGGTGCAATATTCCAAAACATGACATAAGCTTGGCCCATACTTTCCTTAATAGGAAAAGTTACACATGTTCGTTATTGTTATCATTTTCGTCATATGTAGTATTATGTTTTCTTCCTTTTGGGTTTGCTTATTCATAATAGATTAATGAGGGATTATCATTTGTGTAGCCGTGAGTTTTAGGTGTTTGTATTTAGTCCTTTTTTTTTCTTTTGGGTTTTCAAATTTCAACCCATTTGTATTACCGAACAAAAAAAAATTGATATTTTTCATTTATATTAACAATAATAAGATCGCAAATACTTCATCTAACAATTGTTTATAAAAATAATAAATGAAAATTAACAAATTAAGAGAAAACTAACAATTAAAAGTATAAATGTGATGATAATAAGTCTAAAACATAGGAATTGGATCCTTTATATTTTCTTTCTCTACAT
>QANZ01028774.1:101924-146083 GCA_003254925.1 Chamaecrista fasciculata | reverse complement strand
AACAACAATCACATCCAAACACACTTTTATTATAATCAAATCACACCTTACTTTTTCTAACTTTTTCTTCCATTTATACCCCTATACAATTTATCAATTTCCTTACTTTTTATCCACCTACCACAATCATTACATACCCATTTTAATAATTTCACACAAATAATCAACAATCATCCAAACACCACTACAAAAATAATCAAATTTGATTATAATCAAAACATGATTATAATCAAAACAGATTTTAAAAAAAACGGAAACGAACTGACCCGTACAATTGTCATCCGGTCTTTTTTTTTTTTTCAAAAGCAACCTTTAATTTCACCCATTGTCAATTTCATTATTAATTTTTTATAATTAAATTTGTCTCTAATTTTTTATATTTTAGTTAAATTTATCATTTATTTTTACTTTAGTTAAATATTAACGACAAAATTTATATGACTAATAACATGTAATATAAAATAGACTGGAAAAAATAACTCAAATATTAACTCATACCGAAAAATAAGATGAAGTCTATAATTTATTTAGTGAACAAAAATAGTCAAAGAATACAATTAATTAACATATGAAATATTAAGGACGAAATTGATCACAAAAAAAGTGAAGGATGAAATTGACAACTGTTATAAAACTTAAGTACTAAAAATATGTTTTTGCGTTCCTTTTCTTTTCATATCTATGTATTCTTTGATTTTGGAATAAGCAACTAAAGGGATGAAGATGAATCATACATGCTAAGGATCTTTTCTCCTATATGTGCGTTTTTCAACTTTATGAATAAATCTTACATTTTATTATTATTTTTAATCGAGTTATTGTCTTAATTTTTAGAATATGTTTGAATTGGGGATTAAGAAAGAGAGGAGAGGAAAACGAGAGAGAGATTTGAGATATCTTCCCTTTGTTTATAAACTTAGAGATTTGAGGAAAATAAAACTATGGATTAACTTTTAATCATTCATCCTTCTCCTTCATTGAAAGGATAAGCTATTCCTCCAAATAAATGAGATAGTTACGAAAGATTAATCTTCCCTCTCTTTCTCTCCCTTCTTCCTCGTACCCTCTTAGTATCCAAATAGATCCTTACTTAATTCCTTAGTACACAAAATCTACTAATTATGTATATTTGACTATCCATAAAAGTTGAGACAATTAATCACAAACTAAATAAGTACTTTATCTTTGATTTTTAACACTTGGTGTTAAGTGGAGTGCAAACAAAAAATTAGCACCATATAAGAGCTACGTTGTCGGATTATAATTACATATCTTATTTAATAAATATTTTTTTTCCTTTTTCATACTAAATTAAGATACTGATAAAGTGATCAACTTTATAAGACTAAATAATTAATTTGCATTGATAATTATTATAACGATATAATTATATATTAACTGTACAATTTCCATAATATATATACTTTAATCTAATTGAAATAGTTCGTGTACCAAATTTACTTTCTACCATTTAACAAAATATTATTGACTCAGTTTATTTGTCAATTTTTTTTAAAAAAAAAAGAAACGGAGTACTTATTTTAAATAAAACACTTTAGAGAATAAATTACCTAAAATACCAACATTAAGGTTTGAACTGAGCAATCATAATGGATATCATATACATGATATAACTTTAAAAGTGAATATGAACATAAATGTTTTTTAGTCCTAAAAAAGAATATAAAGGTTTAAAAATGATAAAAAATCATAATTATATATAGATCATAAAAACAAAAAGTCATACGAGACACTTAAAAAATAATAGTGTATAGATGATAATCTTGACGACCTAATTGAAGAGCTTTTAAATAATAAATACAACCCTATAATTATTTATTATAACATTATAGTATGAGCTTTAATAACGACTTAATTAACATAAACATGTACTAATAAAATAGCAATTTAAGTTTAGACGGTTCGTGGGAGACAACTTTAGATAATGAATAATTTTGTTATTGATAATGATAGTTATAAGGATGTTGATAGTATTAACTTGGACATATATTTATTATTCGGGACTATTGTTGAAGATAGTAAGTAGTTTTTTAAGATAGTTAGTTCTTAGTATTACGTTTGTTAGGCTATGGTGATATATTAATATTTTACTTTTAATATAGAATGATAAACTTTGAAGAGAAAGTTGACAATTGATGATGGACAAAGTTACTTTCAATTTCAACTTGTATCCTTTAGGAATTGAGGGATAAGGATAGGCGTGTGGAGAGAGATAAAAAGAAAGTAAATCGGAGAAAGAAGACAAAAAAGATAAAGAAATAAGAGGATGATGTGTTGAATTATTGTCCATAGAACTACAAGAATTTGAAGTGACGGCGACTTGTAAGGGAGGGTGCAGTTGACAGAGATGTAAAGGTTTAAAAGATATTATATATTTATTCTAATATATAATTATATATATAGGGCAAGTCTATAATGCAAAGTTTAATTCTTCACATGGGATGCAATGGGTCATGAGCCAATAAAATAATGACACGTGGAAGAGTTAGTTGTATGTAAGTAGTGGTGCGACTCCATACACAGTTGTGATTGGTTATCTTTTTTTTTCAGCATTAAATTATATCAATGACTATAATTATGCCACATCAGCATTTGCATCCTACATAAAGAATTAAACTTTGCATCTTAGACTAACCTATATATATATCTCAATTTAATTTAAATACTTTGTTATTTGATCTAAAAAAATGTGATTAATTTACTTTTATTATTATATGCATAAAAGATACACAGTTATAGTGTTTGGTTATCATGTAAATCATAATTAAATTTTCTTAAAAGTGATAAAAAATATCTGAATATTTTTTTATCAAAAAATAATTTTTACTTTAATTTTTTAATATAATTTATAACTATTTTTATAATTTATATTGACTAAAAATTAAATTTAGTTATAATTATAATTAATAGTGACAAAAAAAACTTTAAAATTTATATTTATTGAAAACCTTAATAAAAATAGATATTCAGTATAAAATAAACATTTGGGTAAATTATACAAAAGGTCCTTATGGTTTGGCTAATTTACAGAAAGGGTCTATATGGTTTAAAAAGTAGCAAATAAGGGTCTGTGGTTTACTCCGTTAACAAAAAGGGTCCTGAGGTATATTTCCATCCAGAATTTGATGAAAATTTTAGCTAAAATACTGTTTTAAGACTCTGACTATTATTTTTATGCGTTTGACTCCTTATTTGTATGAAATTTGATGAAAATCTGATCTAAGGCTATGTTTGTGAGTTTTAGTGAAGATGGAGAGGAGAGGACATTAATGGACACTAATAGGGTGGAGAGGAGAGGATATTAATGGACTAAGTAGATATGTTGTTTGGGAGTTTTTAATGAGGAAAGGAATGGACACTTGTTAATCTTGTTTGGAAGTTATTAGTAATGGAATGAAATGGAGTGGACACATGTTATTTTTGGTTAGTATAAGGATATAATTGTCATTAAAAAATTATAAAACTGTTCACTCCTTCCTTGGCACCCCAATTTGGGGTGCCAACAAAAATTGAATTTTGGGGTGCCAAATGTCCCTCCTTATCCACTCCACTCCCCCCTAAAAAAACTGCCAAACATAATTTTTATACCTTTTGTCCCTTCCTGTCCTCTCCATTCCCCCCTTGACACCCCATCCAAACATACCCTAAAATATTATTTTAAAACCTTAACTATTACTATGAAACTTTTATTTTTTTGTGTCAAAGTTATTATCTCATACAAATAGGGAGTCAAACGCATAAAAATTAATAGTTATGGTCTTAAAATAGTATTTTAGCCAAAATTTCTATCAAATTTTCGACAGAAATATAACCCAAGACCTTTTCTTGTTAATAGAGCAAACCACAAGCCCTTATTTGCCACTTCTTAAATCACAGAGACCCTTTTTTATAAATGGGTCAAACCACAGGGACCTTATGTATAATTTACCCTAAAAATCTTGTAGATATTTTGAAACTTTTCTAAATTCATCAATTTTTGTACATAATCAATCAAGTACAAGAGAATTATGTTTATAATTTCTAAAATTGACTTAAGAATTTATACAAATCTTTGGAAGAGAAAAAAAGATTTTGAGTACGATTTCTGGTAATGATTCATTTGATAGATTATTTATAAGTACCTTTATAAGTGTTTTTTTTGAGTCCGGAAACTTATTCTGACCCTAGATTGGGATACCATCCTTTCACTTAATTTTTTTTTGTTGCTCAAGTTATTTCTCAATTCGATAGGTCAAAGACTAATTTTCTGCGAATCTGAGTTTTATTTAAGGGTCTCCCGCCAGCCAATTGGTTGTTATATACACAAGGCGAGATTGAAACCTCTGACACTTGCTTAAGCAATCTAGTGAGCTGACTACTAAACCAACCAATCTTGATTCTCACTTAAATTTGTTGTTATGAAAAAAAGAAGAGAAATTGCATAGCATTAATAAGAAAAAGAGATATATGTAAAATAAGAATGTAATATTGAAAAAAGTGGGGTGTATTGGATTTGGTAGGAAGGTGAAGATGGATGGTTGGGCAATGAATGAATAGATGAATGAATGTTGGTATGGGAAAAATGAGGGAAGAAAAAGAAAAGAGAGAAGAGAGGGTAAGGAAGGAAATTGAGGAGAATGCAGAAAAATCCAAAAACTGTTCCTAGTTGTTAACCTCAGGCTAATGCTTCCAAATCCGGATGTGGGCTGCAATAATAATAGTGAGGCCCCCAAAAGTAGCCCTTTGATTGTGAACTTCACCGATTGTGACTTCCCTTTATATTACTTACTTGTATTGTACATTACATTTCCTTCTTTTTCTCTTTTCTCCAAAAGTCCACTACCCCGTTTTAGACAATCAATAACCCCTATTCCCTCCCTCTTCCTCCTCTTTTTTCTTTTTTATTTAGAATTTCTCAATTTTCATAACACGAGAATATTCAAGAAAAGAGACTTGTAAAAAAAGTTAGAAATTAAATTAAAAATGGATATAAAAAATACTTTTATCATTTTTTTCAAAGAGTAAAAATTATTAAATGAATTTTATTTTTTTAGAGGAAGTGGAAATCCTAACGGGAACCGTTTGTCACTTTGTCGTGAGGTGTGGTGCGAAGAGCCGCACGCGCGGAAGCTTTTCTGTCTGCTCCGTTTTGATCTTCCGTTTTGTTTTTGGGAAAATAAAAAATCATAATGAAAGAAAGAATAAAAATAAAGAAATAAATAATCGAAAATGGAAAAGAGAGAAATTCGTCTGGGGGCGTAGTAGGTGGGTCCCACGCAACAGTTCTCATTCTGCCTCTCGCTTTGTCGTCTCACTGGGTGGCCCTCCCTCACTCATGTTGCACTTTAGCATTTGTCTCCACGCATTTTCTACAGTGCGCACTCCTCCTTATCCTTCACTTGTCCCCGCTCTCTCTCTCTCTCTCTCTCTCTCTCTCTCTCTCTCTCTTCCTCAATGAAATGAAATACATTACCCATCTCTCTCTCTCTCTCTCTGTCTCTCTCTCTCTCTCGTTGTTTCTTACTCTTTCCCCTGTTTCGGTGCCTCTCAATCTGATCTCTGACACTCGTTCTGCTTATTGGTTGATCTCCAACTTATTAGGGTTTCTCCTTTTCAAAACCCATTGCCTCTTCAACCTCTTGCGATCTTCCTTCCTTTCTCCAACGCTTCCAATTTTCGATTTCGGATGGGCTTCTCTCCTTTTCCAATAACTCGACCCACCTTGCGACTTTGATTTATCTTCACCTCCTTCTACGATCTCTTGTTTCTCTGTCTTCTTCCCATGGCTGGGAGTAACGAGGTTAACCTCAACGAGTCCAAGGTTTGCTTCATTTTCATCAGCTTACTTTCTATTTTCCATCATCTTTCTACTTTTTGCTGTTCATCTCTATCTCTCTCTCTTGTTTGCTGTTATGCACTGTAGATTGTTGTGGATTCTCTCATCGGTTTGAAGCTATGAATTGTTTTGTTGATAGTGAGGGTCCGAGACGCCTCACGCCGCCGTGTTTTGTTATGTTATTTTGATTCCTAACACATCGCTGACTTATGCGACTTCTTCGGTGGATTTTTGGTGCCAGGACTATGTTTCATCTTCACGTCTGATTATTATTTTTCTTTCAAGTGTCTAATTTCGTGCGGGTTTTTTTTGTATTACTTGAAAATTATCACTCTTGCTTTTTACGATTTCTTTTTTGGGTACTTCTCAGATTTAAATTGATGAGCGTATATATCGGGCCGAGTTAGAAATTTTATTTCCACTGAGCTGAAGAGTGGGTTGTAGGTGGCCTAGTAACTATTCTAGCATACGGGAGGGCTTCGATCGGATTATTTTGAAGATTAATCTAGTGTTTAGCGTTCTCGTCGTTTGTTTATTATAGATGCTATGATTGTACTGTTGATCTATCGAGTTTAGGGTTCGTCTTTATCACCTAATTTTCTGCTTTTGGTTTGTACCCTTCCCACCCTTTGTACCACTTGTTTGCTTATTTCTGTCGTTTTTAGGTTTTGTAATTTGCCTTTCCAGCGGTTTCCATTTCCGATTCTTTTGATTTTGCAATCGCGATAATCCCTGGTTTTCCCCCTTTAGCTAATCCTCTATCCTGGTTTTATGCAGATGGTGGTGCCACTGAATATGTGGGTTCTCATCTCCAATTTTAAGTTGGCCTACAATCTTCTCCGGCGACCTGATGGTACTTTCAACCGACACTTGGCAGAGTTCCTTGATCGGAAAGTTCCAGCCAATGCCAACCCTGTTGATGGGGTTTTCTCTTTTGATGTTATTGTTGACCGGGAAACTAATCTCCTCTGTCGAATTTATCGGCCTGCTGAAGGAGAAGAGTCTCATGTGAATATTGTTGACCTTGAGAAGCCTGTAACCTCTGAGATTCTTCCTGTCATCATCTTCTTTCACGGTGGAAGCTTTGCACATTCATCTGCTAATAGTGCTATATATGATACCCTTTGTCGTCGGCTGGTGGGCATTTGTAATGCTGTTGTGGTCTCGGTGAATTATAGGCGTGCACCTGAGAACAGATATCCTTGCGCTTATGATGATGGGTGGACAACTCTTCAATGGGTTAATTCAAGATCATGGCTTCAGAGTCGGAGGGACAAGAAAGTTCACATTTACCTGGCAGGGGATAGCTCGGGTGGGAACATTGTCCACCATGTTGCACTGAAAGCTGTAGATTCTGGAATTGAAGTATTGGGGAACATATTGCTCAACCCGTTGTTTGGTGGGCAAGAAAGATCAGAGGCTGAGAAGCGCTTGGATGGAAAATATTTTGTGACAATTAAAGATCGGGACTGGTATTGGAGAGCTTTTCTACCGGAAGGGGAAGATAGAGACCATCCAGCATGTAATCCATTTGGTCCTAAGGGCAGAAATGTTAAAGGGATTGCCTTTCCAAAGAGTCTTGTTGTGGTAGCTGGTTTAGACCTTGTTCAGGACTGGCAATTGGCCTATGCAGAAGGCCTCAAGAAGGCTGAGCAAGATGTGAAATTGCTCTTCCTGGAGCAAGCCACTATCGGGTTTTACTTGTTGCCGAATAATGAGCATTTCTCTACAGTCATGGATGAGATAAAAAATTTTGTGAGCTCTGACTGTTTATAGGCTAGACTTTTGCCATACATCACAGACGGAGTTTAGCAGATTGTGTAGGTAAGCAACTTTTTTTTTTTTTAATGTGTATTGTGGTTTCTACACTCCCCGTTCTGGTGTTAAATGTCTCCGGGATTGATGTAACCAGCATATAGCTGCAATGTTTTCTGGTGCACATCATCAGGAATTTGGTGATGTTATGTAGATAGGTGAAGCGTTTAGCACAACGGGAACTATGACCAAGTTTAATGGAACCACTAAAGTTATTATGATTAACCAACCATTCTGACTTCCGGCCAAAAAGGAGAGGAAGACAGGATCTTGGGCGTGAGTCGCGTGACCTTGATGGCTAATCAGTGGGGCTTGTCGCCTGGCTAGAGGCTAGTGTTATATATTGCTAATTTTGGATCACGATAGGGAAAAAGTGTTAAGATACTTATGGTCCTGTATGATTATACGTCTATGCTATCTTCATTTAAGTGTTTGTGTAATGGCTTTCCGTATATAGCTAATCCTACTTTCTTGTATTATTGGGTTGTCCTTGTTCAACGATGGACAGTCTTTGCAAATATAATTGAAATATACGTCAGTGTAATTTCAAGGCCTTGTATTAGGTTGCTTCTATATGTATGTGTATATACATATAAATATATCTTCTCATAGTCTTGTGGAGAAACCTTCGTATTTTGTCGTCGTGTCCTTTTATCAACAACTTGCCAATAGCAAACTGGAGGCGTACATCAACATATGTCATTTTTTGCATCTAAGATATAATTTGGAAGTTATTTTTTAGCCGTTGATTTAGGATAACTTGGTTACTCGACTTTTAGTTCTTAAATGCCTATGCAATGAGTAGTTTGAAAGTATCGATGACAGACAAAATTATAATTGTTCGTTTTGAAAAGCAAAAGCTCGCATTGATAGATGTGATGCTGATACTAATGCTCAGGGACCCTCTCCCATTCTTCCCCACGGGCTCAAATTCTGACTGTTTGAAAAACTATGGTGGTCGAATTAACAGAACTCAAACGCCATCCCAATTTTCTGAGTATAACTATTACATTCCTATTCTACATTTGCAAAACAAGTCTAACTTCTTTAAGAAAAATTCAATCAAATACACTAATAGATTTCATCATGATGCCAACTATCTTGAACATCTGACCAACCGCAAAAGACCCATGATTTTTTTAGTCAAACAAGTGTAATACTAATTCCAAATGTAATTAAGTTTTTGCCTACATCTATGCGACAAATATTCCTTGAATAGAAGAGAAGCAGGCATAAGCAATTAAGAGGAACAACAGCAATTTGAGCACAGAATAGCAAACTGTTCATTTGATAAACTAGTCAAACACATTGCCTCAGGTTCTGAGCTCAAAATTTTTATTTTGGTAATGTAGAAGATGACTAGCTTCACTTCACTACCTCTACCTCATTATAACAAGTACATGTTCGTTCATCTTATCACTAGAGCAAAATGTGTATTACCAAAAAACTTAGACCAGATCAGAGACAAGACCATTCAGCGGCCTCTAGCAACGTAGGCAGCAAAAGCAGCAGCCAAAATTGTAGTAGCAGAGGATATCACTGTCAACAAGTTCCTCCTTTTCTGTGCCTCAGCCGTAGAGTTCTGAAGTTGAAGCTTCATGTCTTCCACCATCTTGTCCTTGTTCTTGAATGCGCTCTTTATTGCATCCAATTCTTCAACATACGGCACAATTTCTTCATCAACATTCTCAATTGAAACCACTTCCTGTTCACCATCTTCAATTTTAGAGTGGCACACAAGTGCAGCAGTACTCTTCAACAGAGCCAACGCCTGGTTTGAAGATTCCACCTTAGCTCTCAAATCATCAGAGTTTCTTTGAGCCTCAACGAGACCCTTCTGAAGATCATCTTTCTCCTTCATCAAAATGTCCACATTGTTTTCCACCATCTTGTTTCTCTCAATCAGCTTCTCCCTCTCACTCCTCATCTCCCTCAACTCTGCTTCAGTTTTTTCTAATTTATCCTCCATTCCTGAAACCTGCAACATCAACTTCTTCACTTTATCTTTCTCATCATCAAATCCCTTTCTGAGATTATCCCTCTCAAGCCCGGCTTCTTCAGCAGCATTTCTATAACGATCAACTTCAGAAAGCAATTTCTTATTCTCCTCTTTCAAGTTTGTGCATGACTCTTTCAACTCGTCAATATCAGCCCTGAATTGATCCACTTGTCTTCGCAGCTCAACAATATCAATCTCCCGGCTGAGTTTTTCTTGCTCAATCTCATCTTTCGCTCTAATTGCCTCTTCGAGGCTGCGCTGCCTCTCCTCTAATTCTTTCCTCACCATACCCAGAGTATCCTGAAGATTATCTCTTCTCTCTGTTAACATCTTGATGGTATCTTGATTTTCTTTCTTCTCATTCCGCAAGACTCTGATCTTCATTTCCAAATCACTTTCCTTCTCCACGGCTTCGGCAATAGCCTTTTCAAACTTCAGAAGATTTGAACGCAGCAATGACTCTTGGTCCATTGATTTATTCATAAGCTCATTGAGTTCCTTCAACTTCAATTGCAGGGTAACGATTTGCAATTGTAGTTGATTTGTCTGTTTCTCGGCCTCGTTCTTGTCCCTCATAATTCCATCGATATCTCCCTTCAGCTTCTCAATCAGCGAGGCTGACACTGTCGACTTCTTCACGGCGAAGTCTCTTTCTGTAATCAGTTTACTAATTGCTGCTTCTTTCTCATCTTTTTCCTCCCTCAACTTCTCACCTTGCTCCCTCAGCTTCTCGACCCTAGATACAAGAATACTCTCGTTTTTCTCCGCATCAAGAACCTTCTTTCTCAAAAGATTCGCCTCAGCAGCCAGACCATCAAAATCATTCTTCAACTCGTCCCTCTCTCGGCTCAGCCTACTCATCTGATAGCTCTCATTTTCAAGACGAGCCGTGAGCTTCCCGAGTTCTTCTTTCAACGACGCAATCTCCGACTCCTTCTCAGCCTTAGCGTACTGGATATAATCCTTCTCTTCCATCAGCCTTTCAAACCGAGAGCCTATTTCACTCACATGGGTCGCCAGAAAAACAAAGAACACGTCCTTCTCCATATTCAAGGCGAGAATGTCATCAGCGGACTGAGAGAACCGAAACTCTAGGTCTGTCTTCTCCATAGCAGAAAGATTGAAAGCGCACTCCAAGGCTTCCTTATCTTGATGCAGAGACTTGATCTGCTGACGACTTTCCGAAGTTTCCTTGAGAAGAAAAGCGTTGAGCTTCTTGAGGTTTTGGAACTCGGCTGAAGTATCATCCACATGTGAAGGTGGTGGGTGAGGAATTGAGTGAGGAGCATCATCTTCTTGATGGGGTTGCTTGTGGGGCAGCTTCTTTTTGGCCATATTTGGTGTGGGTGGTGGGGAATGGAAGGTATGGATAGGAATAGGATTAGGGTTTTTCTAGGGTTTTCTTTCTTCCTTGCTTTACAGTGGAAATGAGAGTGAGAATGTGAAAATGTGAAAATGTGAGAAATGTGATAGGGAGAGATAAAAGAGGGAGGAGGCGAAAAGGCTTGGAAAATCGAAATCGAAATATCAAATATGGAAATGGATCGGAATGGGAAGGGTTTTTGGTTTTATGCACTTTTCTACATAGGCCAAAACCTCAATTTGATCCTTTATGTACGTCAAGTGGGTCTCTTATGTTTCATTTTTTTCATATTAGTCTTATATATTTTTATAATTTCTTAAATTAATTTCAATTTTACTTTTGGGATGTGATTTCACCTCATTTGTTAACAATCTTAAATGGATAGAGAAATAACTCCTTAAAAGATAACATATAGTATAACTAATTTCACTTGTTTAATTGTAAAACGAATTATTCACTCTCGAAACTTAATTTGATCTCGTTTGTAATCTATCTCAAAATATTCGTTAAAAGACATTCGTAATTCTAAATTCGTCGTATTCAAATTTGAAACGGGATAAATATGAGAAATTATAGAAATACAGGACCAATGTGAAATAAATGAAATATAAGGAACTAATTTAAATATACTCTAATATATAAGGGATCAATTTTTTCGGCCAAAAAAAAAAATTATAAGGGATCAATTTGAGGTTTTGGCCATACTTCATAAATTCAAAATTTGGGAATTTGAATTTCAGTGGTTGGCCGCCTCCGTTCGTCACTCATCCACACGAAACGATTTGAATCGAATGGCTTCTGGTTTAGCTAGCTTTTGCTGCCGTTTTGGTAGTCACGTGCTTTGTGGTTGTGAAATTAATTCAATGTTTTTTTTTTATGGAAGTTCATTCATTCATTTTTGAATCATGTGGTTGGTTAGAACGTTACGGATCTTTGTCAAAAAATAATACAAGAAATATTTGTTACATTTATTATTTAAACAATACTTTATTTTTCTCACATCAAAATATCTGAAATCAGGCTTTTTTTTTTGGCCATTAAATCAGGCTGTTACACATTAATAAATCTTGCGACTTGAATCAGACCGTTACACATTAATAAATCTTGCGACTTGAATTTTATTTTTTTTGTTTTATTTTATTTTATTTTAATGATAAGTTTATTCAAGTCGCAAGATTTATTGTTTAGTAATGAGCACAATTTCTTTATGCTATAAAAAAGTATATATCATTATTCTGAAGCGAAGGTACATAAACGTAAGTTTATTTCTTCAGTAAAATAAATACAAATAATGGTGAAATATCTGAGTACTTTTGCATTCTTAATATGCCAAAGTCCTATTTTAGTTCCTCTGTTATGCTCANTCTCTCTCTCTCTCTCTCTCATTACCATTCACGCACTCCCAAACCCCAAAACTGCAGCGACGTCGTGGCTGCCGTTGGATCTCACCTCTCTCACCGTCGGTCAGTCATGTCATCGTCCGCCGGTGGCGGCAAGTACATGGCTTTCTCACCGTCACTGTCGGGACCTCACTCTCCTCATCTCTCTGGTCTTCGCTCTGTTGCCTCCACTGCTCTCCTTGAGCAAGAGAAGTATACTTTCTTACTCTTAGATTCTTCTCTCTGTTTTCCATTTCTCACTCCTAATATCCAAGGATCTATTTTGTTTTCTCTTTATGCGTTCGGTGATCTTGACTATGTGAATCTGAATATTTGTGCCGCCGACGTTGATGGTTTTGAAGCTGTTGAAGATGAGTTCGTGGCGGAAGGTGATGGTCATGCTACCGGAGAATACGATCCAAAGGGGTTCGTCTTGGATGACGGTGTGCCGGAGAGTGCCCGGAGTTGGGTTTGCTGGGTCGGTGACGACGTAGATGTTGCCGCCTTTGCCAAACCCAATGCCGCAGTCGGCGCCGGTGAGGCACTTTGTGCTCTAGAGAGAGAGAACTTTTGTGTTTTTGGGCAAATTTACTTAAAATCTTAATTTATTTCATTTTCTTACGTTTTGATCCTATTATAAAAAGAAATTGACCTTAATATAAGAAAATAAAACTTTTGGGGATGAAAGCTTATTTTTCCTCTTTTTTTAACAGAAAAATGGATGAAAAAGGTTAGAGGGACCAACTTTGACAAGTTTTGGATAACTGAGGGACCAATATGAAACGAAAAATAACTGAGGGACCTATTTAGAACAATGAGCATAACAGAGGGACTAAAATAGGACTTTGGCCTTCTTAATATTTTTAGTTGCAGTGCTTCGTGACACTCTTTTTGTTGGGACTTGGAATTTTGAAATCCACATGGTGACAGATTCCTAGTTTGAACATTATGATATGATGGACTATGAAAAAGGTAATGGGCTGGATATGTTCAATCTCTAATGGGTTTTACAAAAGCCCGTTACATATCAGCCCAAAATAGCCCATTCATAGTATAGTGTAGTAACTAAGTGTACAGTGTGACTCGTATTTATGTGATGGACCTAAAAAAAAAACTCGTATTTATGACAATTTTATCAAATGAGTGATAAAGTGATATATCTAGACACAGAAAAAAAAAATAGTAGGTGGCTAGGACTTAGGGGACTCAGCAAACATTTGAAGAGCCAAAAAGATAATGGCATGATTAAAGATTAAGTATAAAGTGTTAACCCCATAAAAAAATATAAAGTATTATTATTCTATTTGTCACTTTTGTTGGGCTTTCCCATTAAGAATTACAACAAGTTAAAAAGACAACTTGCATTGTATGTGGAAGCAAAAGAAATTGATACAGTTGGTGAACATGATAAATAATTGGGTTAAATGGTCTCCAACCCCCTAAGATTATATGTGAAACTTCTAATATGATAAAATAAAGAAAATGATCAAGTCAACGTGACGAGCTGGGGAGTTCATAGTTCCATAAATTTTAGTCTCTCATGGCTTGAGAGTTGATATTTTAGGGTTAGAGATGAAGTATGCTCTACGTTATTATTAGAAAATGAAAAAAAATTACCAAAAATATTATACAAGACATCTAAATGACCCCTTAAAAGTAGTTTAATAATAATAGAATTGGCTCCATATATATATATATATATATATACACACACGAGGGGCTTTACGTGCCCTAACGGGCACGCAAATATGTATGTAAAATAAATTAAAGACTAAATCGTTGATTCAGTAAAAAAGAAGGGATTAAATAATAAATTTTCTCTTATTTTAATTACATGTAATATTTTTATTTAAGTATAAGTGAGAGGACGACTAGAAAGCTCCTCCCATGTATATAATATAGTATAGATAATAAAAAACATATTATGCATTTGTCATTATTTTCTGCTTTATCATTTGTACCGACTGCATAAACTTGTAGCCTCAATCACCTAAGTTGAAAACTATAGCCTGATTTCTGTTAATCTTAAATAATGGAGTAAAGTAAAATTTAAGACAAAACAGAGTCGGATTAGTGTTAAAAGCACGTGGCCAATAGCTGTGATCAGTATATAATTAGTATTCCTCAATTTCATAAAAGAAAAAAAAAAGTGCCTAGGACATTGTAGCCTGCTAGTTCTCGGACATGCATGCATGCATCAACTTACATTAAAATTTACTATTTGAGACTAAATCATTATGGATTGACTCGCATGAAAATTATTGAAAAATGCATAACAAGGCACAAACTTTCCAATTGATATGATCTAAAGTTAAAGTGGAATCTACTTACAGCTGGAACCTCTTTTTAAAAGACATAATTAAGCCAGGCATATATAATCAAATAATTATATTAAATCATATATATCATAACTTATCATAATATAAATTCTGGAATATCTTTCCCGATAACTTCTTTATTTAATCCGCATATTACCACTTACCACACCATATTAGTATCATTGTTTTATTATTGTTCATCCTCTTCTATGATCTTCTATGGAGATTCTTCAAGGACACAGTATCAATTTGTGATATTGTCATTTGCCTTCATCATCATCATCATGATGTTGAAATCTGACCAAAAATAAATTAAAATTGACCCACCTTTTTTAATTGGTGTCATAGACAAATTGAAATAAATTATAACATGGTCTAAAAAACTCTGTATATATATATACTAGTATATATGCATATTCTGTTCATTAATTACAGCTTGTATTTTGAAGTTGTCTGCAAAATTAGCAGCAAAGAGAGCAGGAGACAGCTCATCTGTCTAGAAGTTGACCTTACCTAAGAAGTATTCCTGTTCATTGAATGTAGAAATGTTGCCCACATAATAATTTATTCATTTTTAAAAGAAAAATATAAAAAAAATACCCTGTAAGCAAGCTAGGGTATTGGATTCTGTATAAGCAAAAAATGGTCGGTGGAATATAATTAAATCCTAGATAGTTTTCTGCAAATATTGCTTAAGGAATATATATATATATATATATCAGACGTATATATAACGTAACCTCACGTTTTGCACATGTTGTTCTAAATCTCGTTGAGTGCTGTTATTATGTATAAGGGGACAATTAGTATGATGCTAAATATGCTTAATGCCTGTGAAGATATTAGCAATGAGTAAAGTAACAAGCCGATCCCTGAATTTTGGACGTGACGACAAATAGGTCCTTGAATTTTATGCATTGTACTAGCCGGTCCTCGAAATTTGCAAATGCCTAACTAATTGGTCCCTCCGTCATATTGGAGTTACAAAAATGCTGACGTGGCCATAACGGACGCTGATGTGTCCCGTTATGCGCTGACGTGTTCTGTTATGTCCACGTCACCACCCGTTATGTTAAAAAAAAAAGCTGCCACGTCCTAAAATAGCAATACCTCAGCATTTCGCCATTGCACTTTTAGAACCCTGACCCATTTTTATTTCATTATTCTTAATTCCCCCTCTTTTTCATTATCTTCATTCATTTTAGTCCCAAATCTTTAAAATAAGATTGTAAAGTGTTCCAAAACTCTTTCAAACATTCCAATTTAGTCCTTAAAAATATTGAAAATCCTAAACCCTAAACCTTAAAACCCCAAACCCAAAAAAAAAAGTCTAAGTTCAACAATTAGGTCCTTGACCCATTTTTATTCTATTATTCTGAATTCCCCCTTTTTTCATCATCTTCATTCATTTTAGTCCCAAATCCTCAAAATAAAATTGTAAAGTGTCTCAAAACTCTTTCAAACATTCCAATTTAGTCCTTAAAAATATTAAAAACCCTAAATCATAACTCATAAGCCTTAATAACCCAAACCCTAAACCTTAAACCCTAAAAAAGTATAAGTTCAACAATTAGGTCCTTGACCAATTTTTATTCCATTATTTTTCAGTTCCCTCTTTTTTTCATCATCTTCATTCATTTTAGTCCCAAATCTTCAAAATAAAATTGTAAAGTGTTCCAAAACTCTTCTAAACATTCCAATTTAGTCCTTAAAAATATTAAAAATCATAAACCCTAAAATCTTAAACCCTAAACCCTAAAACCATAAACCCTAAAATCCTATACCCTAAAACTTAAAATTCTTTTAAATCTTCTTCATCTTCCCAATTTTTTTTTTTAAGTTTCATCTTCATCTTCCCAGATTAAAAAAAAAATTAATCTTCCTGATTCAGCCACTTTGCTTCCTTATTTCTCACCCACCACTAATTTCTCTCCCTTCGTGTTTGTTCTAGAATCTGGGAGTGATACTTCCAGAGAGAGTGTTCCAGAAAGAGAGAAAAATGTCGTTGGGAGGACCATCTCCGATTCAACATCGTCTCCAAAGACGAATTCTAGATCTCCGATTTCCTCAAGCGCTATGGCTGGAACATCTTGTTGGATATTGTGCCCTAGGGCCAATCATTTTATGTATATGTTTTGAACATATTGATTACTTTATGGAGATAAATTATGTTGTTATCATATTATTAGCATGTTTACTATGATAGCGTCCTTGATTAATTATGAGATAATTAATCTAAATCCGTCTGTGGTCGATTATTCTCGTGGGAGCGAGAATGAACTAAGACCAGCATGACCTCGGTGTATGGAGATACATGCACTAGATGCTTTACGAGAGTCATGGTGCAATTATGTAAGGGGGTTACAAGTTGCTGGACTGACCCGGAGAGTCCTGCATGGGTTTAGTCATTAGCTAGTCTCTCCTGTACGCCTGTCACGATGCCTTAGACCTGAGGTCTTGACTATTCCGGCGTTGTAGTTGTCAAACTTTGGCCTAGTCTAACGTTGCCCGTAGCAGGGTAGCCATAAGGGCTAGGTACAGGTTTGGTTGATTGCAGTGCTGAGGAATGTGGTTGACCAAGATGAGATTTTGTCCCTCATAAAGATGAGAGATATCTAACTTGCGCCCTCGATGAGTCTGTCCAAGGAAAGAGTGGCCACTCAGTAAATTGGGACTAACTCAAGAAGATCGAGAAAATTGTGGTTGCGATTAAGGATGACTTTCCCGTGCCTTATCCAGAACCGAGATATCATGTGACAATAATGTCTATGACAAGGTGGTACTAAGGTTAAATCGGTCTTTTTGACAAAACGATAACTCACGTGTTTTGGGTAGTCGTGATGGCTTGCTAGAGTCCGCTCTCGACTTGTGAGTCATAGGGATGGCTTGCTGCCAACTTCACGTGAGGCCTGCTAGGTCACACATGGGCAGGATCTGGACATCGCTTAAAGGGACACGAATTAGGGTTAATTCGCGAGTCACTCCGGTGACACAATTTAAGACATAGCTAAATGTCTGGGACATAAAGTCTTGTCTTAAATAAAATCTACGGTTGAGATATTTAAATTTGTGGGACAAGTTTAAATATATTAATTGTTAAATAGTTAATTGGATTAATCTATTTACAATTATAATATTAGGGAATAATAAATTAGATAAGGTTCCTAAAAGTTAGGAGATTATTGATTTATTAAATTCACTAATATTAGGATAAATAGGATAGAGGGTGGCGCCTCTTTAGGATTGATTTTAATTAATGGAAATGTTTTATTAATTAAAGTCATGAATTTGAATTCAAGATTTGATCTAGATTTCAAGATTCAAAATTTGAATTAAAGATATTAGAGTAATATTTTAATTCAAAATCTTTGGAAGATAATAAGTTGGTTATGACTTCCTAAGAGTTAGGAATGTTTTTGATTTATAAAATTCCAAGGAAATAGGATGGGGATGGCGCATTCTTAGTGGGACCCAAGGGGAGATTTGATCTTCCATTTGATTCTCAAAGATTGCATTTTGAATTCAAATTAAGATATTAAGGTAATATTTTAATTAAGAATTCAAGTCTTAAAATTATAATATTATTGTAATCTTATAATTTTATAATTTGATAATCCATTAATTTAGGGATTCTCTAATTATAATTATCAAAATTCCCCAACTCTATAAATAGGGCCTAGAAGTCGACTTGGCCAACCCTATTTTTCACTAAGTGAATTTTGCTTTCTTCTTTTGTGAGACAAGAGAGAGATTTCGCACACCCTAAGCCTAGAGAGAGAAACTCGAGTTTCTCCAAGAGTGTGAGAGAAATCGAGTTGTCCCATAGCTAGGGTTTTTGAGAGAAACCAAGAAAAGTTCTTGTGTGTTCTTGGCGCCACTTTCCTCTTAACTTTCAAGAATTGTTCTTGAATTTTGAGAGCCGTAGATCGAGTTCCCTTGTTCTTTTGGAGAAAAGAACTGAAGGCTAGCACCTTGGTGCCACTAAACTGCTCGTGTGGATTACTGGCAGAGGAAGAACGCTTCAAGTGGACTTCTCTGAATTGCACCGTTCAACCGGACCGATTGAAACTCTTGAGGTATACCACTAACTTTACCGGTTTAAATTCATCTAGCGGATCCGTAGGGAAATCAATGAATGGCGATTTTATTGTTTTTGGCGTTTTAATTTTATTTTTAATTCTCGCTTCCGCTGCGCCGCCTTGCTGATTTCCCAACACATCTTTGATTTTCGCGTCGTCGCCTAAAGGTCTCACCATCGACATTGAAAAAGTGCTGCACGAGCTCGATTTGCTTCCGGCAAAGGTCATCAAGAGCGCCATCGTAACCGTCATCGCCGAGCAAGATGGCGACAGTCAGGTGATCCCCAAGAATGGCGCTCTCGAGACGCAAAGATGGGGTTTCTTTGAACAAAAATGATAGTGAAAAATGAGAAGAAGAGTGAGGGATCATCAATAATATGATTTTAAATATTTTCTGTCATGAAAGTGAAGGAGAGAAAGAAATGGAGGAAAGTTTGAAGAAGGCACAGATGAAGAGGCCAAAATAGAGGAAGGTGATGATGAGATGATGATAGATTTGTTATTGTTATGTGCTTGGATCTCAACTTTGATTTTTCATATTTCTTCCTCTGGTGCTCTTTCGACTTATTCCTCATTGATTTGAGAAATTGAAGTTACAGAGTTTAGTTGAAGGTCTTAGGGACCTATTTGATAAAGAAGATTTAGTTTATGGGTTAGGTTGTGATTAAAACGGAACCTAAATGAAGAAATTCTGAGAAATATGGTATTTTTTTGTGAAACCAAAATCATAGGGACCTAATTGTACAACTTTAAGGTTTGAGGGTTTTAGGTTTTAAGGTTTTTAATATTTTTAAGGACTAAATTGAAGTGTTTGGAAGAGTTTTGGGACACTTTACAATTTTATTTTGAGGATTTGGGACTAAAATGAATGAAGATGATGAAAAAAGGGGGAATTCAGAAGAATGAAATAAAAATGGGTCAAGGACCTAATTGTTGAACTTAGACTTTTTTTAGGGTTTAGGGTTTTAAATATTTTTAAGGACTAAATTGGAATGTTTGAAAGAGTTTTGGGACACTTTACAATTTTATTTTGAGGATTTGTGACTAAAATGAATGAAGATAATGAAAAAGAGGGGGAATTAAGAATAATGGAATAAAAATAGGTCAGGGACCTAAAAGTGCAATGGCGAAATGCTGAGGTGTTGCTATTTTATGACGTGATTGCTTTTTTTTTTTAACATAATGGGTGCTGACGTGGACATAACGGGACACATCAGCGTCCGTTATGGCCACGTTAGCATTTTTGTAACACTAATATGAGAGAGGGACCAATTAGTTAGGCGTTTGTAAATTTCGGAGACCGACTAGTACAATACGTAAAATTCAGGGACCTATCTGTCACCGCGTCCAAAATTCAGGGACCGGCTAGTTAGTTTACTCTATTAGCAATTATGGTTACTTTTGTTGGTTATATTGTACGCAGTTTTGAAATTGAAAGGAGCATTATTATTGCAAAACGACAACGATTTCTAGCTATATCATTAAGGCTTAAGGCCATGCTTTTATTCGTTGCCATAGATAAAGACAATTAATATTGCACATCTGAGAGGTCCTGCTGCTAATTTTATTTTATTTGTTATTGAAAAATGCAAGAACGGCTAGGAATTTTTGCTTTTAAAAAAGAACTTGAAGAATATCATTTTTAACTATAACCCTATACAGATTTCAAGTTGTCTTATTCTTTTTTTATCACCTAGAAATAATAAGTGGCAAAATTTGATGTACCATCTCTATAGTTTAACAAATAAATAAAAGAGGAAAAAAGAGATTTAAGTTAAAAATAATAATTATTTGAAATAGCGAGGAAGAATGGACAAAATCAACAAAGTGGGAAATTCAGAGAAAAATAATGCAGAAAAGTGGTCGCTCTAATTTAAATTAATTTTTTTGGGCTGCATTATTGATTCTGAGGGCACTTAAGTTGCTGCTAACATCTCTGTCTCATCTCTCTACATAGAAGCAGACCCTCCTTTGGCCAAAATCAGTTGCTCCAGCTACAGAAACATTAAGTATTAATTAATAAATATATATTATATATATATATATATATATATATATGAAAAGCCAAATTTAAACATTTCCTCATCAATTATTATACTGATGATGATATAGGCCTTGCCTGGAACAGCATCTGTAGCTTGCTTTTCACCATTGAATACTCTGCTTTTACTTGTTGCAAGCTTTTAAGACACCTGAATAGTGAAATATCAGCACTCCCACAAATATATATATATATATATATGTGTGTGTGTGTGGCCATATACATAGAGAAAGTTTCTATATATATGGGATTTTGAAGAAGAAGCAAGCCTACCCTTCAACATTCTGCTGCTCACAATAGTTGCGGAAGGGGATGCACTCTCTTTGGACTCTCTGTGCACCAATGCTGTTATGTATATTTCCCATAACACACTTATCATCTTACTCAAATTAATTATAGCTCTATAAACAACGGGTTTGTCTAAAATGCAAAGTTTAATTCTTAACATGGGATGCAATTGCTGATATGACATAAGTATAGCCATTGATGTAATTTAATACTGAAAAATAATAAAAAAATAATGATTTTTTTAACCAATCAAAACTGTGTATGGAGTTATATTACTAGTTACATACAACTAACTCTTCCACGTGTCATTATTTTATTGGCTCAAGACCCATTGCATCTCATATCAAGAATCAAACTTTGCATTATAGTCTAACTCATAAAGAACATACACGCACACCCCAAGTAACACTTTAACATGGAAGCTGAAATTCTGTAGTGTTATGTTAATATGTTATGTCTATTTTCGATTTTTCACAAGTGTCTTCCATAGGACTACAAGTATGTATCTTTTCCTGAAGCCAATTCTCCTTGAAGCACAATGGGAAACTAAATGTGAACAGGTCTCCAAACAAAGGTTCCAATATGGGTTCAGCTCATGGGTTGCTAATATGTCAAATCTCTCATCAGTCTGACAAAAGGCTTAAAGGAAACTCCATCACTTGTTTTTCAATCTTCCGAGTCAAACTACATATATGTATATAGCAAACATGTAGCATAAAGTTATAAAGAATATATCATGAGTTTATCAATGCTTTTAGTAAAACTATATATAGTGGAGTGAAGTAATTGCAAGAAAAAAAGCTGCTTGCTAGCTTCGGGTGGTAGAAGAAGAAGCTAAGGGTACATATCATCAGTACATGTCTTAATTAGCAAAGTGAGAAAAAGGAAGAGTAACATGCCCAAATATGTACACACACACACACACACACTAAAGTTATAATTTTTGTCGTTTGGTATGTAAGAGGAGCATCCTATGTTGAGGTTTTTAAGGTATGGAAGAAAGAATAATGGAGTTTATTAGTTAATTACCTGGAGCTACTTCCCTTGAGCTGGTGAACATAGGCGTCCACTGTTTTGAAATCAATGCTTTCTTGGCCTCTATATATATATTTTTCAGATATTCAAATTCACAAACACAAGTTCAAGTAAAAAAGACACTATCTACTCTAAATGAGAACAGAGAAATACTATTAATCAATGTGGGACTAATTTATATTTATATAATTATATATTACAGTGCTTTTGAGAGTTCATTGAGAAGCCTCTCAGCATCGTCAAAGAAGAGAGTGACCACTTCAACCACAAACTCTGGGTTGCTTTCATCTTGAAGTTGCTGAAGCTGGTTATATTGATCATCAAGAATCCCCTTCCCAATCAACAAATTAAAACAAGAGATTAATTAATTAAAACTGATGCAGTATATATATATATATATATACATGAATCACACAAGATTATCATTATTTTTTTCCTACCTGCTGAAATAGAGACTCAGTATAATCAACCAGCTGCTTCCTCAATTGAGCCACAACATCCATTTTTGTTGTTGTTTCTCTCTCAAACTCAAGTTGTAAGAGTAAACTGATCTCTCTCTCTCTCACTCACTCACTAATCACTGCCTCACAGATTCATGATTTCAATCTCCCCTTTTCCTTGTACAAAACTATATATATATATATNTTATGAAAAGGAGAAAAATCTATAATATTAGAATTCTAAAGACCCTTTTATAATTAATTCTTTATGTTTTGATCCCTTTTAGTAAAGGGAAAGGACTTAAACGCATAAGAGAAGACTTTTTGGGAGATTTTTGACATTTTAACTAACATTTGCCGTTAAATCCTAACAGAAAAAAACCTCAGGGTACCAAATCGCTAACGGAGCAAACCACGGGGTACCACAGTGCAAAAATTTTTCTTTCAAGGTACCAAAGGGGAACCGCCCCTAACCACAGGGTACCAAATTGCAATTTACCCTTCTTCTTATGACAGTTCGGGGTGTTCGTCGAGCGGTTTGGATGGTTTGAAGTGATTTTTTAAATTGAATCGTTGATTGATTTCATTCATCAAAACTAAACCAATAAAAAACGGTTTGGGCGGTTCGGTTTAAACGGTTTGAAAGAAATTATTGTTAATTTATCCTTAATATACTAATAAATAAAATATACAATTATTCTCATAACTTATTAATATAATACTAAGAAAATAAATATTATCATTATAATATAAAAGAATTTTTATAAATAGTAGTTAATTGAAATTAGAATCGTAGTTTACCAATATATATTTTTTCCCTCTAATTTAATACTCCCTCCGGTTCTATATATTTGATGTTTAAGGTTAATGCACATAGATTAAGGAAATGATTAGTTCACCTAAAATGAAGAGAAAAATGAGATAAAAAGACTAAACTATCCCTATTAAATTATTTGGGANTGATTAGTTCACCTAAAATGAAGAGAAAAATGAGATAAAAAGACTAACCTATTCCTATTAAATTACTTGGGAAATATTTATTCTTTTATGATTCTGTTATATATAATAGGGATAGAATGGTAAAAAAATAATTAATGTTCTCTTGAATTTGTAAAACATCAGATATTTTAAAATAAAAAAAGTTCTCCAAAACATCAGATATATATACCGTATGGAGTATTGTATTGCTTTTTAGGAAGTGAAACAGGGACTAACAAATTATGATTAATTAATTAACTTTGAAAATAATCATAATAAAAAAGTGTTACTAGCTAGATAGTAAACAGTACATAAGCATAATTATTATTAACATGTTTGAGAGTTAGGCTGAGAAAATGTTGGAGACGTCAATTATTTGTGATGCCAGCTGAGACAATGAAATTGCTTGCCAAATTAATGTGAAGCTAAAACTTGAAAGAGGGACAACTTCAAAACGACATGATGAGTATTGTGACATTGGGCATCTTAAGATATTTTTGGCTGATTTTGTCTCTTCCAAAAGACAAAATGGTAGGGTTAAAGGATGGATAGTGAAAAATTGAACATATCTGTGAATGAGCACCAATTTGGTATGATCCAAGATTAGACTCGTAGTTATTCAAAAAGCAATATATATATATATAATTAATTTTATCTCACTTACTTCTTTCTCTCTCTCTTAATCCCTATCCATATTGTAGACTAGATTGATCACGTACACGTATCATTAGTTTCTTTCCATTATTCAAAGAATATTTATCCTATAACTGTTGCATTTGTTGTAGATTGTGAAGCTGTCGATGTTTGATTCGATGGCATTTTGCAATGGAATAATGGCTATAGCTATTAGTTAACTCATAAAGAGACAATTTACCCTAGGATCATGGCATGTGACCCACAACTTTGTCTTGTTGCTTTAGTTAGAGATGGGAGTTGGGAAAGGTTTTGGTCTAGTAAATTATATTCATCTTCATTTTTTCTATATATATATACATAAGGGATCTACAAATCAAGATGAAAAAGAGTTCAAATTTGTAAGAAATTTTTTGCAAAAGGGACAAACACTGTTAAGCATAGGCCTTACCCTTTGAGGACCCTCCTAAACCATATATGGATATTCTAGAGATTTTCTTCACATGAGTTTGAATCCCACACATAGAGTCCTCAATCTCTCGTCATAAAGGAGGTAAGACTATTAGAAATCCTGTATTTTCTTAATGAACTTTCTCTGACTCAGTTACTAACTTCAATGGGAGGTGTTTCAAATAAAGGCCGTACGTACATTTTTTAAGAATCATTCTTGCACAGATACTCAATTAATAAGCTAAGCAAGTTCTCTTGACTCAAATTCGATTCATCAAAGAGCATTACTATCAATCATATATAAAATTTGAAGCAATCCATCAATGTGTTTTCAAAATGAAAGGTGGGAGTCGTTTGGTTACTTTTTATATATATAACATTTGCTAATTGGTTTTCTATATGTTTTAGAATTGAAGAATTATAATGAGAGAGCGTAAAAAATGTAGATATATGATTGAGGGGTTGTGAATTGTGATGATGAGAGTGTACTTGTGAATCTGAATGACGTTTCATGAATGATATATATATGAGTGGGAGGCTATATATATATATATTGATGCAGTGAATTAAGGGTGAAAGTATGGTTGGAGGGCCCAAGATGATTGAATTGTCAAAAAGGTGTGGATTTTAAGATTTAGTAGAAAATGTGCATCATATGATATCCATCATCATTCATCAAGCACGAGCTGTCTGTTTAACTCATAAGGTGGGGATGCATCATCATGCATGCGAGGGAGGGCTCACCTCAACGTGTCAAATTTATATAGCAATGGCTTTTGAGATGACTTCAATTCTCATGACTCAAATACTTTTAATTAATATCAAAGTATTATTTTATAGACTTATTAGTTGCAATCTTATAATTGCATAAGTGACAATATCTATATGTTAGTATTGCAATGTTTGTTCGAAGTTACAAAATTAACATAAAATCAACTACTATATATCATGGTCAAAATTAAAAATCACGATGGAACAAAATCTACGATCGTATTAGCGAGTGATTGTTTGAGAGTATATACAGTAGAATGGAAAGAGTGTGTGTGATATGATATGGTAGTGAAAAATTATATAGATATATAATTAGAGAGAGAGANGAGAGAGAGAGAGAGAGAGAGAGAGAGAGAGAGAGAGAGAGAGAGAGGAGTGAAGAGAATCACGCGAATCTTGAGAGAAGGAAAGAGGAGGGGTGAAAAAGGACAAAAGAAAAGAAAGAGGGACATGTGGAGGAAGGAGTGACATCCGTACAGATGTCAGCATCAAAGTGAGGATGGGGAGGGAGCAAGATTTTTATTTGATTATGGTACGGCCAGTTTGCTCTATTTTGTCGGAGACTCGTCCCTCTTCGCGTCCTTGCGTAAGGCCATCTGTCCCTTTTTCCCAACTCCTCACGTGACCTCTCTCTCCTCTATCCACCCCACCCAGTCAAACCAACTTATCAAATATTTTTTTTTCTTTTCNTAGTGTCTAACCCCACGATTGGGATGGGTTAGCCACTCACTGAGTTGTAAAACTCACCCCCTTTTATTTATTTATTTTTACTTGCAGGTTTAGAAGGTTTGAAGTGTCGGGGTAGGTGATGTACTGTTAGAAGACGAAACACACATTGTTCGTGTGTGCCAGGTTGTACTCTATATTATTGAACTCTAGAGTTGCTCTACGAATCCACAGGCAGTATGTTCTGCTTTTGTAAGATTTGTTGTGATAAATTATAAATGACAATTTCATTTATGTAATTTTAGTTTGGCATATGATATCTTTTAAGTATAGGCTTATGGGTGTGAGATTTTTCTTGCATTTCGTGCCGGTCACGTGCCTAGGTTTTGGGTCGTGACATATGCCACAGCTGCTAACTCCATGTCATGCGTCGGGTAATTCTCCTCATGCAGGTGTAGCTGTCGTGATGCATAGGCCACTACTTGGCCATTCTGCATCAACACACAACCTAACCCCTTCTTAGACGCATCTATATACACTTCGTACGGTCCTTCGAGATTCGGTATGACTAGCAATGGCGACATAGTCAACCTCTCCTCTAGAGTCTGAAAACACTGCTCACACTCTCAGCTCCACACAAAAGGTACTACCTTTCTCGTCAACCTCGTCAATGGTAGAGCGAGTTGTGAGAACCCAAGGATACACCTTCGATAGTAACCTGCTAAACCCCGAAAACTACGAGTCTCCGTCACTGACGTCGGCCTCTCCCATTGCACAAGGCTTGGGACTTACTCGGATCCACAGCCACACCTTCACGGTTAATGACATGGCCCAAAAACATCACTTCATCCAACCAAAACTCACTTCCCAAATTTAGCGTACAACTGCCTATAGAGGTGTCAAAGTGCGCCAACCCGGCTCACACGGGTTGGCCCACCACGGGTTATGGGTTATACGGGTTGGCTCACTCGGGCTAGAATATTTGGTGAGCCAGGATTTCGCCAACCCGGGCTCACTAGCTTAGTGAGCGGGGTTGGCTCACTTAACCCATTAAAAATTTTTTTTTTCTTCAACCTGTTTTTTATTTTTGCAACCTATTTTTTTTTCTTGTGCATACATGATACATTATAATTTAATAATTTATACATATTTACAACTATATATACCATCAGATTTGTTTTTTTGGAAGAGGAAAAGATGAGTGGATTAAGTTTTAGGTTTAAAATTTAAGTTAGTGAATTAAATTTTTAGTTTTTATTTTTTAAAATTCAATTTATTTTTATTTAGTTGGGTTGGTGAGTCAACCCAACAACTCGCCGGGTTAGCTCAACATGGCTCGCGGGTTAGGTGAATCAACCCACGTAGGGCAAAATCACTGGTGAGCTAGGATTTCATCAACCCAGCTCACCTTTTTGGTGGGTTAAATGGGTCCAACCCATGGGTTGGAACCCGTTTTGACGGCTCTATTTGGAAATGTGTTTTAGTGACCATTAAGTAGACTGTTACGTACTAATTTTCATTGTTGTTAACAAAAACAAACTTTTGTTAGTTAATATTTTAAGGATAAATTGCAGTTTGGTACCCTATGGTTAGGGGCGATCCCACTTTGGTATCATGAAAGAAAAATTTTTGCAGTGTGGTGCCCCGTGGTTTGCTTTGTTAGCGAATTGGTCACCTGTGCTTTATTTTCGTTAGGATTTAACGGAAAATGCGATTGTGACCACCTTAAAATGTCAAAAACCTCTCAACAAGTCTTCTCTTATGCATTTAAGTCTTTTTCCTTTACTAAAAGGGATCAAAACATAAAGAAAACAGAAACTAAAGGATACATTATGTAATTTTACTGTTGAGTTGAAAATAATTATAAAAGGGTTTTTGAATTCTAATATTACAGAATTTTCTCTTTTTCATAAGATTTCTTTTGAATAGGTCTTGATTTAATTACACTTTAATCCCAAAAGTTTATGATTTTTCTCAAAATAGTCCTTAGAACCTCAAAAGACAAATGAGCATCTATGATTTATAAAAGAAAAACCACATATTCAAACTAGCAGATGGTGAAATTTTCATTCTAAGTACAAACAAATTAAAACCCCCAATTTTTTTCAAAATCAACCCCACAAATCAAAAACCGTCTCAAGACCAAAATCAACATAGTCAACAACCAATTTCTTCATATCAGGACCGACTCGGTTCGCCACCAAATCATCCCTTCCAAGAACCAAATCATCGCCGCTATTCGAGCTCTGGAGAGCCCGAGCGAGAACGAGAATCGATGCTGAAGAACAACAAATCTATTCTTCTCGTTCTGCAAAAAGGAAGCTCCGATTCGAAGATTGCGTCAACTAAATTTTCGCCTACCAAAAAAAATAACCATTAAGTTTTTAACAATCAAGATAGCGAATCTAATCATTAATTTTGTTGATTTTGATGTTGATTTTGTTGAGAGGGTTTTTGATTTGTGGGGCTTGATTTTAGAAAAACTTGGGGGTTTTGATTTGTTTGTAGTGTACTTGAATGAAAATTTCAGCTTCTGGTAGTTGAATATGAAGATTTTTTGATAAATCATGGATGTTCATTTGTCTTTTGAGGTTCTAAGGACTATTTTGATAAAGATTATAAACTTTTGGGATTAAAGTGTAATTAAATCAGAACCTATTCAAAAGAAATCTTATGATAAGGAGAAAATTCTGTAATATTAGAATTCTAAAGACTCTTTTATAATTATTTTCAACTCAACAGTAAAATTATATAATGTACCCTTTAATTTTTGTTTTCTTTATGTTTTGATCCCTTTTAGTAAAGGGAAAGGACTTAAACGCATAAGAGAATACTTATTGGGAGGTTTTTGACATTTTAAGATGGTCACAATCACATTTTCCATTAAATCCCAACGGAAATAAAGCACAGGGGACCAATTCGCTAACGGAGCAAACCACGGACCACCAAACTGCAAAAATTTTTCTTTCAGGGTACTAAAGTGGGATCGCCCCTAACCACAGGGTACCAAACTACAATTTACCCTTATTTTAACTACAAAGACCAATAATAACTTTAACAAAACAAGGCACCTTGATTACGTGGATTAAAGCCAGAAAATATTTTTTAGAAGAATTTCTGAATAAGTTTAAAAACTGTAAAAGGAGAAAATTTTTTTTCCAAGAAATTCATTTTATAAAAGGCAAATAAATTATTCATGCCATAATTTCAGATGGCCAGCCTAAGAAATATCAACCTGGAGGGTGAGGGACGATGTGATGTGTTCAGTGATTGGGAAGGTAAGAAGCTCCTGGTCATGTTTCTTTTCTCTAACAAGCTCTCGCTATTATTTGCCCTTTAGCTTGATATTGTGAAGAAATAATATATTACAAAGATATAAAGAACCAGTTCACACGAATCATTTAAAATTATGAATTCCAATATACAGCATTTACATGAAGATTAGAAGACGTGAAGAATAATTTGCCTGGGAAGGAATATTGTGAGAGAAGAACATAAAATTCCTTGAATCAATGGTCAGTAGCACTTAGCTTGTTGCAAAGCAATCACCAGCATTTGTCAATTAAATTCTTTAAACCAACCGATATAAAATAATTTTAAGAGGGAGGCAAGCGCATGTAATCATCATCAACCTGCAACACCCAACACATATTTGAATAACCAGTCACCATGTTAATACTCGAGGAGTACCTGCAAAAATGTCTTACCTTCCTCGGAGAAGTCGAATACACAACCAAGCATGTCATCATTATCGTTGTCGTCCTCCTCAGATTTCTCCCTGCCACAAGGACTGCTGCAATCAATTTCATTAGCAACTTCTGTTGATTCATGACATTCATCTGCTGCTTTACAATAACCCTCTTGAAAGAATTGCTCAAAGTCAGGTGAATCATGCATTGGCTCCCCATCAGCGATGTTCATATTCAAATTATGACCACCTAAACTTGAATTTATATTGCCACCGGCTCCGTTACTCTTCAATACTTTAGATTCTGTGGTTACACTATTGGAAAAATGCGAGGAACCGATGGAAGCATCATCTACGGCACTTGTTTCCTGGGTTAGAACAGGTGATCCCAATAGAACTTCCTCCCCATCCTTGCAACAAGTCTGATTTCTAGACAAGTCACTTGAAGAACGAAAATATGCTGACAAGCCTGACATTATTGAGAATATGGGGTTACATTGGTCCCTGAGATATATGACAGGAGATAAAATAATAGATTGCTAATCTTACCACCATCTCCATTGGCCTTTCCAGGAGAGAAAGGGGCCATTGACTTTGAATGGGACATTACAGTATCATCGGATAACTTTTCCTCAAATCCATGTGAATCAGAAGAAGAGCTAGAAAAACGTCCCATAACAACACCTCTGGCAAATATTTTAGAACATCAGAAATATGAACAATAATAGTTGAATCATTGTTTGACTATGTCAACAGAGAGTCATGCTGTTATACTATTGTCTCTCGAAGGGAATAAAAAGTCAAGCAGAAGGAACCTCAACCCTCAAATTGAACCTCTCAGATACATGACAATGTTTGAAGTAAAACAATGCCCTCCTACAAATTAAGCTATATTATTGGAGATTAAACAGAAGAAACAAGGAGAAATCAAACTTAACAGTAAAGTAAATTGGAGCCAGAAAAAAAAAACCTCATTAGCCATTACAGAACCATCCATGTCTGCACCATGCAATAACAAAATAACAAAAACACTGGAAAAATAGTTATGAAAAAAAGAAGGAAGATTCTTGAACTCTCGAAGAGTATCTCAAGCTCCTATCATATGTATCACTATTGCAATCATTTAAACCCAACCAAAGGATCTCCACCAAGAACGTAGAGAAGTGCTACATAGGATAAAAATGCATAAAGTGGTATACAAAGCAGGGGGCAACTTAAACTTGACGATCCTAGCAAATGAGGCATCACAAGGATAAGCAAGTGCAAAATTGAAGAAACCAAGGAAAGGCAGGTGCAAACTGGGAGCAGAACAATTAAGAATCTAATGCTTTTGGTAAGAGCCATGGCCTAAATCTAAAACGAAACCATCCAGGTGAAAGTGAAATCAAATCTAAAATAGCACAATTATCATAAAGACTTCTCAACTGCATCCAACCAAAAACAAAACAGACAAGTGATCATTACCTGTCACCCCACGGGGACTGAATTCCATGAAAATGATTAAAGACGGGCAACAAATCCTTCTGTCTTATTTCAACCTCAGTAATAGAAATATTTTCTATTTCAATCTCTCCGCTGATTTGGGGGCCATCACATAAAATCTGCTCCTTGGCCTCTAGAGGACTAATCACATAGAAAGAAACCTAAAAATAGAAAAGGAGGGAGGAGGGAAGAGGGGGGATTGGTTTAATTTTATGGTTATATGCATGTTTCAAAAGTTAACAACATGAGTATTTACAACAGAAACCAGAAACCAGAATGAATACCTCAGACTTCTGCCAGATTGGTATCCTCCCAGAATTTATCTGCACCTCGGCATTTGAGAAGTGACATTGCTCATAATATTTTATAGAGTTATTGTTCACGGCACAGTCATATTCAGAATCTGAACTCTCCAAGCTCATTTCTTCAGCTTCTGGTCCACCAAGAGTCTTTCCTGATATAAATTCCTCTTTTTCTGGCCAATCATTTCTCCTGCAGACATCCCACCATTGAATGGGTTCAACTCTCACTCGCAAATCCTCTTCTGGTATCTGGGTTGAAGGAACCGGGGCAGTTCTTGGAGCAGTTTCACCAGTCTCTGCCCCCACTGAAGGAAGAAGTCTATATTGAACTAGATGGCCAGAGGGATTATAAACCAATAAGTACTCCAGAGCATGAACCGTCTTGTATGCATTGTGTGAATTAAGAGGAATGGAACTATGAAAGACAGCAGAAACAGCACCAGATGGAATAGAGACTTTTCCTGCTGCAGAAGATGCAGCATTACTAACTGTATTAAGCCATCCTGCATTACTATTTTTAATTCTGCTAACCACAGAGAGAGTTACAGGAGGAGGGGGTGCTACAGAACACTGTTGCAGGTTTACTGTGAAATGAGGAGTGAACCACCATGGGAGAGGAAAAACTGGCAAAAGACCAGGTCCCTCTGTGTCAGGATTCTGTACCCGAAGAACTGTCTCACCACCAAAAGGGGCAAGAAGAAAGATATGGCAAGTACCCTTGGAAGAAATAATGGCAACCCATTGACTAAAGTGGCTAAAACATATATCTTGTATGACCTGTATAATTAATATACACAATGAATAAGAAAGCCTTCATCCCTACACAAACATAAAGGTCATAGAGAAAAAAATGGCAAAAGGAGCATACTGCTGATGTCATGCCACGATGTAGCTTGTATAGGTGCACATGAGAATAAGTCCAATCACTGCTTTGAGATCCTGATCCATTCTTTGAAGAGGATGGCATAATTCGAAATATATTAATGTTGTTCCCATAAATTGAGGCAGTAACTAAAAGTGTTCCACTTGGGTCAAAAGACAAAGCAGAAATTGGGCTAGTATGGGCCCTAAATTGCACCACAACAGCTCTGGTAACTAAGTCCTTCACAACAACCTGTAATAAAATCATAGACAGGTAATAAAAGTCAACTAGCATGTGGATTGATGACTTTAAAATGAGATAAAGCAACACTGTTGAAAGTAAGGGGGCAAGAAAAGGGAAGAGTCCAGAGATTTCATTAAGATGAACCAGTACATGATCTCAGGCAAACTGTAGTACCAATTCCAATATATTTTAAAAAAGAAAACATCTACTCAGAAGTCAGCACACTGCACAAAAGGAACCAATTATAAATTGTTAAGTTGTCACCAACAATGAAAGACTCACCACCCCAGCTGTATCTGTTTCTGCAGAATGAGATGTATACCGACTACCTTTCCAACCTGAATTTGATGAAACCGGAGAGCTAGATCCATCAGGTATAAGATCCTGATAGTACTTAGACAATGTTTTGTATCCCATGTCACCAAGGTTTATCAATCCAGCAGCCAAGTGCTTGCTAGACTCCATGGCATATCGAGCTACCAGGTTTCCATTGCTGGGTGATGTTGATGGGCTGCCAGCAGGAGGAGTAAGACTTTGGGGACTTAGACGACCTGTGTTTGACAGCAATGGGTTGTTAGAAGCATAAGCCAACCACCGGGGTCCTACAGCCATGGGACCATAGCCAATATTAACCCCAACCAGTCCTTGGACTCCCAACTGAGGTACAGGATAAGTGAGGACACTGAATTTATTCTCAAGAGTAAGAGCATCAAAACAGTATATCTGCCAGCATAATAAAAACAATACAAAAACAAGTTAGCCAGGTTTCAGCGGTCACTAGCAAGCCAAGATGCATAATATAATTATGTTACATTTAAAGTCATATTTAAACAACATGGAAGTTATCCATTAAGCAACTGGTGAAACTATCAGTGTCGTGCAACCTTGTCATCACATTTCCATAGATGGTCAGGGAATTTATAAAATTTGCTCATTGCTATAGAGTCATATTTCCTGACCAGATAACAAATCTGCTTCCAAGAAAAGTGCTGAAAATAAATTGAATAAGTACACAAATCAGAACCTTACTTGCGTAGCAAGACCCACAGCCACTACTTGAGGACTGCATCTAACCATATACACAGTTGACCGGAATCTCAGAGCATGAACATAGTTGTGGGACCTCAGTGAGTAAAATCGAACAGCTGTAGCTGAGCTGACAATGTTTTCAGAAAGAGGTTCAGCATATCCGTCTCTCCCGTTTTGCACTGTACCTGGGATCTTTGATTTATCACAGGCAACAACTAAGAGTAATGGATGTGATGCCCTAAATCCTTCACACCCATCAACTTTTGCAGGGATAGGCTGCATCTGTAAAAAAGAAACTGGATCATCCCGCTTTGAGACAAGTTCACGGACATTAGAGGCATCTTCCACATCGAGAACTTGAAAACCATTTGAGTAACCAAGTAAGAGGACATGCTTGAAAGACGATGGACCAAGTTCTAGCCTATCAAAGCAAGCCCAAAGCACCTGCTTTGCCAAAAAAGGGGTAAATTATTTTGATTCCTTGCTTCATAAATAAAGCATGAATAACTAAAAATAAATTATGACGTAAAGATAGGCATAGCACGACAGGAAAATGTTCCAGATAGAAAATTAAGAAAATTTCCGACCACACTTTCAAACTTGTACATACTACCTTGTCATTCTAGTTTTATGGGAAGCAATTTTATACCTGATCTGACAACTAGATGCTAACACTTTTAAACAAACAAACAATACTACTAATCATTTCCATTATTCACACACATGCCCCAAGCAACGCTCAGAAGTTGTATAGATGCATCCTCCCCAGACATTTATCCCACACCAACCAACAGACAATAAGTGAAAGGGAGTGTCAGGGTGAAGGGTGAAACAAAACGCAGTACTTTTAAAACTTATACCCTTTCATGTGTTGGGAACAATTGGCCCACATAGCATCATCTATTTGTCTATTAATCCCATCCTTATGAATGTCAACTTGGTTTCTACAATTAAAGACTCTATTATTTATCAGGTCGTTAGAACAAATCACTCAAATGTCATCCTGAATGAATGGAAGTTAAAAAGGCAACATTATTTTTAACAACCATGGCAATGATATCCTACACAATATCCAAAATTCCAAATCTTTTATATGGATTACTAGAAAAAGAAACCTAAAACGAATTATAAAATGCTCATTAAAACACACAAGTCCGTACCGCACTAGCCTCTCCTCCACCCCGCATCTGTAAAGTTTCTTCAAACAGGCAAGCACGCACTACTCTACTCTACACTTCACTTGACTTTATACACAATCATACAACTTCGTCAAGAAAAACATCTATTCAGATTTCAAATACCTTATAATCCAAAACCAATAAGTTCAATCAGCATATTTCAATACATCTAATCTCGTCAGAACATAAAAACTAACTAAATAAATAAACAAAAAGGAGGATAATGGAATGCACACTTCAAAATATAAGAGCAAGTAGGAAGAAACCTCAACTCTATATTGTGGACAAAAGGACTAAAGTAAAAGAATTCAAGTCAAATTTTTTAAATGATTGAGACAAAACAAAACAAAAGAGATAACAGTAATCAAATCATTTACTTAGGAGGTTAGTTCAGTATATAAGCAATCAGAACAACATTTCCAGTAAAGGCATTTATTCTCCTCCCAATTTTTGTTTTTCCCCCTTCAACTAACGTACCAAATGCAAAATGGCAAGGAAATCAAAATTTCTCCATGAATATAGGAAATCATAGCTAAAATCAAAAGGTAAAAGAGTTCGATCAAAAGAACAACCTGGTCTCTATGGTCAAGTCCGTCGGCAGCGATGGAGGCGGCGACGGAGGCGCCGGCGGAGCGGACGCCGGAGGAGGCAGTCTTAATGCAAGAGGATATGAACTTGAAAGACGAAGGGATAAATCCATTGCTCTTGCTATGATTTTCCTTGGCGTGGTTCTTCATAGTCAATGAAGGGCTTCGTGAGCAGCCACCGGTGAGACACCGGGAAATCCGTCACCGCCGACGACAGTCGCGGACCGTAATCGATCGGATATAGCATAAGAGTCAAAGACGTCGGAAAATCGGTTCGACCGGCGACGGAAAGCTTCGTGGTTCCGTTTTACTTTGGTGGTTGTTGAGCAATTTTGACCTTGACACACACGGTTCCGTTCCCTTCTCTTCTCTGTCTTTCCCTTCTGTTTTGGACTTTGGACTCGCTATACTCCGCCTCTTGCTAATTGCTAATTGCAAAGCAATCAAAATCTCCGAAATGTCCCTCACGTCCCACCTCTTTTTCAATAATGTCGGATAGGTCCCTCCCAATCCTTCTTTAGTTTTCGGCTTCCTTTGAAATTACCATCAACCCCTTACGCAATCCCGTGTTCTCCCTTTGCGACTCTTGGATCATTTTTATGTCCCCAAAAATCATCATCCTATTGGATAACAAATTCTTCATCTCTAATTAAATACTTCCTCTCTCTCAAAATACCTATTTTTTTTTAGGGTAAATTACACTTAGGTACCCTGTGGTTTGAAACTTGACACTTTGGTACCCTGTGGTATTCTCCATTAACACTTTGGTACCCTTTGGAGCTATTTTGTAATTTTAACCACAACAAATTTTGCAAAAATTACATAATGACCCCAAAAAATTTTCAAAAAATTACAAATAGGTCCCTAGATACATATTATATAGGGACTAAAATGAAAAATTTAAAATTTTTTTAGGGTCAATATGTAATTTTTGTAAAATTTATTATGGTTAAAATTACAAAATAGGTCCAAAGGGTACCAAAGTGTTAATGGAGAATACCACAGAGTACCAAAGTGTCAAGTTTCAAACCACATGGTACCAAAGTGAAACAGGGTCAAACCACAGGGTACCAAAGTGTAATTTACCCTTTTTTTTAATTACATACACATCAAAGGAATGATTAATTTACCTAGGGTCTGATTGGTTTAAGGAAATATTTCATGTTTTCATTTTTTGTCCTCATTTCTGGAATTCTATTTTCATTACTAAATTTTCAATATTTAAGAAATATGTTTATTTTATAAAGTCAAAAAATCTTTTTATTCCTATTTAAATTATGAACTTGAATAACGTTAAACTTTTTATGCTTTTAAGTTTGATTATTACTCAATGATGATATTAATATGATTAAATAGTTTACTTTTGTGTAAAGTTGTAAAATATCACAAGTTTGTTTTCGGAAATATTAGAAACGTCTTTTTGACGTTTCCTGTTTTCAACCCATTTTAGAAAATATTTTTAGAAAACAGTTTCAAGAAAATTGTGCAAAACACGTTTTTAGTCATATTTTGTTTTCGGTGAAAATGGAAACAGGAAACAGAATAACCAAATATATCCTAAATCGTACTCATTAAATGACTCTTAGTTACTCTCATTGATTCAATATCTTTAAATTTTAATAGGGTTAGAATGATAAAAAAATAATTAATGCTCTCTCGATTTTGTAAAACATAAAATATTTTGGGACACAAAAAATTCTCCAACAAAGCAGAAGATATTTTGGGACAGAGAAAGTAATTTCTTATGGTTAAATTGCATTTTTGATCCCATATCTTTTGCTCAAGTTGCAAATTTGGTGCCATGTTACACTTTTGGTCTCATATATTTGGGTTATGTTGCAGAATTGGTCTCATATATTTTGGTCAGATTACAAAATTGGCCCATATCTTTGGATCAGATGCCGAATTGGTCTCATATATTTGGATCAGGTGAGACTGGCAGTGAGATTTTTTGCAAAAATATGGGACCAATTCTGTAACCTGACCAAAAGATGTGAACAAAAGTGATATGGGACCAAATTTGCAACTTCTTGCAAAGATTTGGGACCAAGAGTGCAACAAAAAAGTTATGGGACCAAATTAAGACCTGAGCAAAAGTTATAAGACTAAAAATACACTTTGACCAAAAAAAATATTATAACAATTGGAATGACTGTTGAGGATTAGAAATCTGATGAGGATTAGAAATCTGATTCGTTCCCTGGATCATAGGGGTGCAATCGACATTACGCACAACGTGGCACGGATAGACACGTGGGTGTCGGATGGTAAATATAAAATAAACTAGGGGTGCAAAGAGAAATTATGAGAAAGTATTGGAGGAATTCTCATACGCAAGGAAGCTTAACGTATAATGTAATAATAAAAAATAGGTTAAAGTGCGAATTTGGTCCTGTAACTTTGATACAGTTCCCAAATCAGTCCTATAATTTTTTTTGTCTCGAATTTGGTCCTGTAACTTTGCTCCAGTTCCCAAATCAGTCCTATAACTTTTTTTGTCTCGTATTTGGTCTTGTATCTTTGCTCCAGGTCCCAAATAAGTCCTATATCTTTTTTTGTCTCAGTTTTGGTCCTATATATTTTGAAAACCTCTCACTGTTACCCCTCCGTCTATTTTAAATTACTGTTTAGTCCTGAAAACTTCAAGTCCCTTTCACTTTAGTCTCTGACTATCAAAATGAAAGTGAAAGAGCATCTCTAAAGATTCTCAAACCTTATATCTTGGTCCCTAATCCATGAATTCTTCATGAAATGGAATAGAAATGCAAAAACAACACAAATTAAAGCAAATGACAGAGGGACCAAAACTGAAAACGTAGAAAATTTAAAACCTACCGGAAAATGGCCCAAACTCGTCGGAAAACATACGGAAATCGCTGAGAAACTCAAGAATTCATCCAAAAACCTCAATTCTCACTAAAATCTCACTAAAATAATCGCCCTTAAATGCTTTTGAGGAGGGAGGTGATAAAAGAAATGTAAGGGATTTTAGAACTTCTCTCTCGGAATCACCAAATGTAAGGGAATCTTCTATCACCTCCCTCCTCAAAAGTGTGAATTTTTGAAAATTCTTTCTTAAAGCATTTGAGGACAATTATTTGAGAGAGGTTTCAGTGAGAATTGAGGTTTTTTGATGAGTTTTTGAGTTTCTCGGTGATTTCCGTACGTTTTTCGGTGGGTTTTAAATTTTCTAAATTTTTAGTTTTGGTCCCTCTGTCATTTGCTTTAATTTGTGTTGTTTTGCATTTTTATTCCATTTCATGAAGAATTCATGGATTAGGGACCAAGATGTAAGGTTTGAGAATCTTCAGGGATGCGCTCTTTCACTTTCATTTTGATAGTAGGGACTAAAGTGAAAGGGACTTGAAGTTTTCAGGACTAAACTGTAATTTAATATAGACAGAGGACTAACGGTGGGAGGTTTTCAAAACATATGGGACCAAAACTGAGACAAAAAAAGATATAGGAATGATTTGGGACCTGGAGCAAAGATACAGGACCAAATACGAGACAAAAAAAGTTATAGGACTGATTTGGGAACTGGAGCAAAGTTACAGGACCAAATTCGAGACAAAAAGAGTTATAGGACTGATTTGGGAACTGCAGCAAAGTTACAGGACCAAATTCGTACTTTGGCCTAAAAAATAAAAAACTTAAACACGGCATATTGATTACGCCACGACAAGCGATGAGAATATCTCAATCTAGATGCCGAACCAAGGAAATTGATTTTTTTTTTCTTCCTAATTTCATTTCTATCTACCTCAAAAATAAATAAATAAATAAATTTATGACTCCTAATTTGTAGGTAGGAGTATCTACAAATCTAACTCCGTAACCTCAAACTCACTGTCGTTTTCAGGTATGATACCTTAGGTTTCAATAACTTCGCACATGAAAAAATAAATAAATAAATAAAATTTTGTAGAAGAAAATCTTTTTTTTTTGGCCGAAATAGAAGAAAATCAGTAATACGAAATAAACGCTTTTTTTTAGAAATTGAAGCATTTACTGAGCAATTAAAACACTATAATAATACCTAAACTTTTTCCTTACCAAAAAAAACACTATAATAATCTTTTTGCATCTTGTGGAATTGAACCATTAGATCCAATATTTACAAAATGGACACAAGTACAACTCTAGTAATCCCAAAATGAAACTTTTTTCAGAGGGACAAATGCAGTAGCTAATTCACATAAATATTAAATAATGGCAATACACTTCTTTCCAGAAATGGTGAAGACTAGGTTTTAAAAAAAAAAAAAACTGCCTTGAAGTGTTGTATAGTATACACTAAACATATTACATATACAATACTCACAAAACTAAAATCATGAGCAATGTGGCATAATCTTAATTAGTTCTCAAATCAAGAACCCAGAGCAAGCTTCAATGTGTATTCTGTATTATGGGGAATCCAGTCCTAGCTCTTGTGAGTATGTTGTTTGTTTTCTTCTTCTGCTAGCTTTTGCAGATTCCATTGCACTTTCTTCACCTCTTAGCAGAATTGCAACCTGTGTATATATAACATGAATCTAGTGTGTGAACAATATAAAGATGTTTAGTGCATTAATTAAGATAATTTAATTTGCTAATTATGAATGAGGAGATGCCTGACTCATGCGAGGACGTGAGAAAGGAGACAAGTCAACACAGAGAGATGCAGTGAGAACAACAAAATCCATTCGTTGTGGGTCATAATTAGTACCAAGAGAAGGATCAACAAGGTTTTCAATGTTATTAGCGTCAAGCAAAGGCTTTGCCTACAACACAAGATATACCATATAGTGTCATTCATGGAATCTTAGATGCATTATTAAAGTATGTATAGCGATCAAGTGAAGATTGGGTTTAGCCAAAAAAAACTAGTTTCTCACAACATGATGAACTCAGGTTCAAAGTCCTGTTGTGAGAGATGTCCACATTTAGTATCTGACAATACTTTGAACATGATTACTAGTGAAAGATACTTATGGGAAACCAAAAGAGGGCATGAAGCTTACCCATAGGACCACACTCTGCTGCAAGTGATCCAAAGCTTGGCGTCCAGTTATGAGCTCCAAAAGAAGAACCCCAAAAGAATAAACATCGGTTTTCTCATCCACTATGCCATGCGTGAAATACTCAGGAGCAAAATACCTGCCACACAGTCAGGATATGTATATATATGCCTATATTCATCAGAATTATTATCTGAACTGAACCTCATAGACTCTATAGAACTACTATTTTTTTTTGCATACCCAAATGTGCCTTCAAATTTTGATACATTATGGTGAGTCCACTGTTTGGGTAACCACTTTGCTAGCCCAAAATCACAAATCTGGAGAAGATGAAGGTGCACATCATTTAGCACAGAAGATGGATTTCTTTGATTATTCTCTACATGGTAGGTATGATTATGAAAGCTAAACAATAATATTAACCTGTGGCTCAAAGTCGTGTGTGAGCAGAATATTGTCTGCCTTAATATCTCTGTGAATGATTCTCCTGGGACAAGTCTCATGAAGATAGAGAAGACCATCAGCTATGCCCAATGCAATCTTATACCTTTTACTCCAATCCAACTTGTTATCATTTGAACCTACAATACGTACCTCAATACCTCATAACTCATAAAAGAGAAAACAAGAATGAGTAAACATATAAATTGGTCCTTAAACGAGTCAACAACTTAGTCTTTGAAAGTCTAATTTATACTCTTTAATCTCTGAAAGTTATAGAACCAATACATTTTAGTCTTTTAGTCCCTACAAGTTAGTACCTAAAAAATAGACTTAAATGACTGAATTATATTACTTCCACGACTTTCAAAAACTAAAAAATAGGCTTAAACACCTTGTGTTTCAACTAATATATCTTTTAGAGACTATATTGTATGTTTACTCAGCAAGAAATTCTGACAAGAAAATTAAAGGAACGAACCATGAAGAAGAGATCCTAAGCTTCCAAGGGGAGAAAGTTGAAACACAAGGTGCATTCCTCCTTCCACACCACACCCAATAAGCTTGGCAGTATTGGGATGATCAACATGAGCAATTATACCAAGTTCACATAGAAAGCTCGCTGTTCTCTCATCTTGTGTCCCTTTACTAAGTCTCTTCACAGCTATTAGCTCTCCATTTTGAAGACAACCCTTGTACACTTCAGAATAACCACCCCTTCCAATTATATTCTCTGCACATGTCACACATATTCATCATCACCATCATCAAATTCTCACAAGGGTTATTGAATATTGACTAAGAAGAGCCAAATTATGTGGAGTATTATTACTGACCATTGCTGAAATTGTTGGTTGCATTTCGAAGGTCAGAGAGGGTGAAATTCACCAATGAAGACCTGTCAGACGGGACAGTTTGGTCAATAAAAATAATGAAAAAACTCAAAAAGAAAAGAAACTTTAGCATTTCGTATTTTTTTTTATATTTTTGTCTGAACCTGCTAAGAGTTTTGGACAAAAAAAGTGTTCACGAGACCTCAAGTTGTGTATGTTAGTAAGAACAGGATTTTTGCCACTCATTGTTGTGCTTTTCCCTTTTGTTGTTATCTTTGGCACAGTGATAGTTATAGGAGGAGCCAAGGAGGCTAGACGCTTCAATGACATTATCTCAGCCTGTTTGAAAATCTTGCTCCACTGAAATGATGTCTTGGAATTGGAATTATTAGGATTAGAACAATCAAATCCATTGTTAAGGCAGGCTTCTATAACCCCTTTGGGAGATGAAGCGTCTTTTTTCTCGTTCATTTGTGACAAGTCTGAAAATTAGCATGTGAATGGAGGTTATGGAGATGATAATAAATTAATAATAATGATGATAACATAACCGAAAGGACTTGAAGTAATAATAAGAGAGAAAGCACCTTGAGGTGAAGCAGAGGAAGGAGACAAAAAGCCTCGTGGTTTATGTTTCACATTAAAAGCAGCATTCGCCTTGACCTTCTTTGTTTTGTTAGTAAAACACTTTTGGTTTTGGATTTTCCTGAGCAGCAATGCATAAGTTCATATTTCAGCAATTGCAATGAACCAATCTGACTAGAGCAAATCGAGATTGAAACATAGCTAAATTGGTAAATTTGATGTTCAATATGGCATTGAAAAAAGAAAAAAGAAAGATAAAGGCTGCATCTGCTCTGTTTCTGATGAAAATAAACTAGCGAATACACAAGCATAAACTTAATAAATGTAATAGGAAAAGACGGTTAGAGATCATTCAAATTGCAGAAATAGGAACTATGAGAGTGAAAATCTCATAAGCCAAAAAGGGCATGGACTATGATACAAAAACAAAATAGGAGCAAACCCAGAAGCTAACACTCAGTAAGTTCTAGAGCTTTTACAGATTCTCAAAAAGATTACAACTTTGAGCATAATAGCGTATTCTTTCACACACACACGCACACACACATGATATGATACTGCAGCACAAGCTCAAAAACGTAAAACCCACAATGGGCATATCCATCAACACTTGAGAAACGAGTAGAAATTTGTGTATAAGCTAAAAATAAAGGAAATATAAACTATAAAGCTTGAAGGAAGATAATATATACCATGAACAATAATCTCTCTGGTCCTGGGCATTCGCCATGAAAGCTCTACGTGGTGAAATGTGAATGAACCAAAAACAAAACAAAACAAAACAAAAAAAGACAAAAGAAAAGAGGGAGAAAGCAGAGCTAGACAGTGTGATGAAGATGCCTCCAAAAGCTCTTATTTTGATGTTGTAGAGATTTTCCAGAGTGAGAAATTTGAAGTGACTGTAATACACAGAGTGAAGAAAGAAAACCCAGAAATGCTATTTGCCGAGAACGTTTCAGTTTCAGAGGGAGGATGCGAGGGAGTGACTAGTGAGCGTAGTTATTCCGTTTCATGATAATAGAAATTAATCAAAATTATTATTACTTCAATTGTTGTGGCGTGGTTTCGCCAGATTTTAAGTTTGGGCCAATCTTTGAGATTATTACAAATGATGCGCATATCCTGCATGAATTTCATTTTAGCCCTTTACAATTATATTATTGATTTCCTTTGAACTGATTTGGAAATATATATATATTGAAAATTTCATCCATCTATTTAATATGATCTCATTCAATTAATAATATTTTAGATTAAATCAGTGTTAAACATTAAGACATTTTAATATTCTATCTGACTGTTCTTAATTACTTTAGAAACACGAATTCATCATATCAGATAAATTAGAAGATTGCTTCAAAATGGATTACTTAAAACAACTATTGCTTCTATATATTCTGTTGTTATCCATGAAGTCAAGTTACTTCATCTATTATGAAGAGTCTAACAAAATAAAAAGAAGGCCAAAGTCCTATTTTGGTCCCCTAGTTATGCTCAGTGTTTCAAATTGGTCCCCCAGTTATTTTTCGTTCTATATTGGTCCCCCAGTTATGCAAAACTTGACAAAGTTGGTCCCTCTAACAGTTTCCATCCATTTTTCCGTTAAAAAAAAAGAACTTGACAAATGGATGGAAACTGTTAGAGGGACCAACTTTGTCAAGTTTTGCATGACTATGGGACCAATATGGAACGAAAAATAATTGGGGGACCAATTTGAAACACTGAGCATAACTGAGGGACCAAAATAGGACTTTGGCCTAAAAAGAATATTAACTAAGGGAGAAAATTGAAGCTAGCTAGTAATTAAAATCCCATAATTTGATTTTTTTTTT
>QANZ01028774.1:63439-100225 GCA_003254925.1 Chamaecrista fasciculata | reverse complement strand
AAAAAAGTTATGAGGGCATAGGGCCGCGGTCTTCAATAATTAATACATTATTAAATTTATATAATTTTTTATATATATATTCTTTAGTGTGCGGATTGATTTGGGTGCGGATTAAATTAACTTTAATTTTTTTCAGTCTTGAAATTACAAATTTCGAGATAAAAGAGAATCTCACAATTGAGAGGTTGTATATCTTGAGTTCTCTACAAGGCCATGCATTGATTTTTCCTCCCTACACCATATAGTTGCCTTATTAGATGATTTTGTGTCCCCAGATAGATTTGCAATCGTCGTGTTAGTGTCTACAAACTAAACACTATTTAGATACAGATGTATGATCTTAGATTTATGTAAAAAGCACTTCTCAACAATAATCAACTATTTTCTTTTTGTTAATTTGTTAAGCAGGTGGGTCTTAAGCCGGAGACTGCTTGCTCAAGATCCTGATTGGAGAACAAATGTCTTTTGCCATTCTCTTAATGTTGAAACTGTCTAATATTAAAAAACAATAAGTGTGAATTCTTGATGATTTTTTTATTGTAAGTCTTTCTTCCATATAATTAGATTATCAATTAATTGTCAAAGACTATGCTCATGGATTCCTTTTTCTGTAATTGAGACTATCATTGTTTTTGTCANAAAACAATAAGTGTGAATTCTTGATGATTTTTTTATTGTAAGTCTTTCTTCCATATAATTAGATTATCAATTAATTGTCAAAGACTATGCTCATGGATTCCTTTTTCTGTAATTGAGACTATCATTGTTTTGTCATGACAATAGTGTGAATTCTCTATATTTTTTTTTTTTACAAATTGTGAACATTTTATGATTTTATTTATTGATTTTCAAGTTAAATTGTGAGAATTTTCAATTATATAAATCTTCAGAAAAAGTCCGTGCAAACTGCAAACGCACCGATCTTATGCTAGTTTTAAATATAATAATGTAATTTTAACACACATTAGAAAATTAATTCATATGTATTTATATATATGAAAAGATTATATAAATATCTCATAATTAAGTTTATCTCACTACTGTACGTCTAATCATTCAATGGATTAACATTATCTTGTAATTAAGTAGGAAAAGGTACAATGTTGGAGAATGACTCAAATCTAAAACGTATTGCATTAACTGTGTCTTATTACTGTCTAATATTTCAATGAATAACATTATCACCAATTTAATAAAGCATTAATGATAATAACATTATAAAATTTCTCTCTTATCTCAAAACTCTGAAAATAGTTATTTTTTAAGTTAGAATTAAGAGGGTATATGAAAGAAAAACACGAATAAAAATTTAATTTAATATTAAAATACGAAACAATTATCATTCGAAGCAGCTCAACTCATCCCCCGTTTTTTTAAAAAGATTCTTTTCGTATTTTCTGAAAAAGAAAAGGCAATAGCAATATTCTTCTTTAATATTACCACGCATTACGCAACACTAATGGCATTCTTTTAATTTTTTCTAAAAAAAGGGGTCAAACTCTTAGTAATTATTCTACAAATTTTCGTTTGGTTGCTAAAGGGGGGGACTAATAGTTGAAAAAAGGATGGATCTTTTTTTGTCCCAAAACACTTGGAAAGGAAAATCTTAAAAGAGAAACCCAGATTTTGTCAAGAATCTCAAAACGAGAATTGTAACACTTGAATTTGAATCACATGGCTTGCAAGAATTGTATTAACTATTTATTCTTGAAGTTTTGCAACGCCATCGTCATTTTCTTCACTATATCTCCTCCATTTTATACTCTCACACTTCAATTTCTCCATTTTCCCTCTGTTCTACAGTCATGGAGAACGGAAGCACCAAAGTACCAAGCGAATTTTCGACTCCTCTGCTTCTCAATGACGAAAAGAAGCAAAGTGGATCGTCTCCACCTACACCAATTCTTATACTTACTACTATTATTGCTGTCTCTGGTTCTTACGTTTTCGGGAATGCTGTAAAATTCTCTCCCCTAATTTCCGATTGCTATATTCAGCGAGACGCAACACTATATTGAATGAATTTGATTGGATTTTGCAGATTGGATATTCTTCGCCTGTTCAATCCGGAATTACTCACGACCTCAATCTCGGTGTAGCAGAGGTTTACTCTGTCTGAGGCTTTATAGAGTGTCATCAGAAATTGGTATGTTGATTTCTCCAATTTGTTCTCTAACTCAATCTCACTGTGCAGTATTCGTTTTTTGGTTCGATAATGACAATTGGAGCAGTGGTTGGTGCTATAATGAGTGGTAAAGTGGCAGATTACGCAGGTCGACGAGGTGTAAGTGATTCTCCCTTCCTAATTTTTCAATGAAGCTGTGTATTGTTGTGTGTATGTTATATATATATATATATATATATATATATTATGTAACTATGTATACTGCCTCGTTAAATTGACTATGGTCTTTTGGTTATTTTGGAATTCAGGCGATGGGCTTCTCACAGATATTCTGTATCTTGGGATGGCTTGCCATAACGTTCTCGAAGGTTTATTTAGCATTTTCTTCGACTTAATTCACGTTTTTCTCTACTACTTGTTAGTTTCATGTTAGATTAAGAGTGTATTTAAATTGCAACTTCAATACATGATTGACCTATCAACTCCAGCTAAATGCTTGGTGCGTGTTTTAACTAAAGGTAGCTTGGTGGCTTTACATTGGAAGACTGTCGATCGGATATGGGATAGGTCTTCTATCTTTCGTGGTAACTGTTGTTATCTCTGAGGTTTCAATTTGTCACATGATGCAACATCATTCACTCATAAATTTGAAAAAAATTAATGGCTACTTCTCTTTGCTTCTTATATAGGTACCAGTTTACATAGCAGAAATAACACCCAAGAATCTTCGAGGCGGATTCACTACAGTTCATCAGGTAAATAAATAATTCAATGCCAAAGTCCAATACCGTATTCTCTCTGAAAATCATCCTGTGGCTCTCATTGTATATCACGGCAACTTGTGACATATTTCACGTCTAGGATTTCATTGTTGAATGGCCATTGGGTGTTAATATATTTGTCTCAGCTGATGATCTGCTGTGGTGTATCATTCACTTATCTTTTAGGAACAATCTTGACCTGGCGAGTTTTGGCATTAATAGGTAATGCTCTCCTTTCTAATATTCTTCATTTCACAAAATGAAGTTGAAAATAATTCCTTGTTAGTCACATCTTCCTTGTCTTCATCTCAGGAACTATTCCATGCCTTATACAGCTTATTGGTCTATTCTTCATTCCTGAGTCTCCTAGGTGGCTGGTGAGTTTCTCGTGCCTATTATGTATATGTCTGGGCTTGTTGTATTGGACACAAGGAAACTGAAACCTTTTTAACCCCTTTTTCAAATGCGTTGAGACAAGAAAAGTCAGTACGCACGCAAAAGTATCTCCAATAAGTGATATATGACCTCAAAGTTTTGCAGGCAAGAATTGGCCGCTTGGAAGATAGTCAATCTACTCTGCAGCATCTTAGGGGTGAGAATGCTGATGTTTCTCATGAAGCCACTGAAATTAGGGTATGTGGTGATTATTAGCGAATAGTGATAAAATATGCGCTAGAGTGTGATTTTTGGGTTTTTGTTTAATAGGAATGAGAAGATGGGAAAAATTAAAATCAGGATTTAGATACCATGATCTTTTATATATGGTAGTTTATGCTCTATACTTGTTGTGTAGGACTATACAGAAACCCTTCAGCGGGTAACAGATGCTAGTATGCTTGACTTATTTCAACGACAGTATCTCAAATCACTTACTGTGAGCTTTCTAACTTGACCTCTTCTATGCAACTTAGTGACTTGTCTTTAACGTTTTACAGAACTTTTATGGGTATAATTAATTATTTGAGTAGGTTGGAGTGGGACTGATGATACTACAACAGTTTGGAGGGGTTAACGGCATTGCATTTTATGCAAGCTCTATATTTATCTCTGCTGGTAGGCCATGCATTTTGTTGGTTATTTCAACAACTTATATATGATCACTGACAAAAAAGAGGTTTTGTGACGCGAGTATAAAATTCTTCATATTTGACAGGGTTTTCGGGTAGTGTTGGAACAATAGCAATGGTTGCTGTTCAGGTTCATAAATATCATACAGTTTGTCATTTCTTAACTTTATGCTTATATATTGCTGTGTGAGATGAGATATATATAGATGCCCCACTACAGGTCCCAATGACAGCTTTGGGTGTAGTTTTGATGGATAAATCTGGACGAAGGCCCCTTTTATTGGTGAGAATTGAAGGTTGAACTCGAGTTTCAATTTTGTTATGGGGTCATTCATGTGTAAGTGTTGAAGCTAAAATGTTAACCATACAGGTCTCTGCGGGGGGAACATGCCTAGGATGCTTACTTGTAGGATTATCATTCTTCTTTCAGGTTTGTTTATTACTTAAGATTTAATTATGTCCACTTCTGTTTATCTATAATCTAAAGAAAGAAACTTATCGAATACAGGACCTTCAGAAATGGAAGGAGTTCACTCCCATTTTAGCTCTTGTTGGTGTACTGGTAATGACAGTCTAAAGACAGTTTTTTTATGCATATATGAGAGTAGAAGCCGGTTCTATTCCTTGATCTGATTTTTTGCTAACCACATAATTTGATTTCATGAGAATTGGCTTGGAATTAACAGGATCCATCCCACTTTAAGTGAAAAACTTTACTATGATTAACTCATTAGTTGATTTATACACATGTTGAAATTTGTCATCCGATTTCAATCCAATTTATAAATTTGAGAATGGCCAGGTATATACAGGATCTTTCTCGATAGGCATGGGGGGAATACCCTGGGTTATCATGTCTGAGGTAGCTTTTTCTTCTTACCATGCTTGATCTTATGTTCTATACATATATCATAATAAATCAGCAGGTTAATTGACTCATGATTTTTGTGTCTTCGGTATATACTTTCAGATATTTCCCATTAATGTGAAGGGCTCTGCTGGAAGCCTTGTGACCTTAATTAACTGGTTGGGTTCTTTTATTGTATCATATGCTTTCAACTTCCTCATGAATTGGAACTCAGCGGGTAGATATATCAATCTCTTTATGCTTACCATCTCTGAGGAAAAAACAAAGTCAATCTGTTAATAATGTTGTATATATGATTAAGGAGACTGATTATTATGTATGCATGCATGGGGCAGGAACTTTCTTCATATTCTCGAGCATATGTGGCCTCACTGTTGTATTCGTGGCGAAACTAGTACCAGAGACCAAGGGGCGTACACTCGAAGAAGTTCAATCATCCTTGAATCCACTTTTAATAACAGAGACATGAATTTGCATATATCTATATATATATATGCCTCTGTAACCAAAGCTCTAATAAATACAAAACAAACTTGATCAGTTTATCTTAAGAAAGTTTTTATCCTTTGATAGACATCGTCCTTATTCATTTACAGCAAATGGAGCTATCGTTTTTATATCATTACATGGTTGGTGAGAAGAAACATCAGGCTAAAGTATTTTCAATACTAATTAAGACCCGGATGTATCATCGATCTTTATTTTTTCCCCCCTTTTTTCCTTTTTGGGTACAAGTGGGTCATAATATTCAGTTGTCTGCTTCTCAGCCACAGTCCATAATCATCCCCACCCACAAAAAAGGCCCGCTTTCTTGCTGGGCCTTCTCCAAAGACAAAAATGGTTTCTCAATTTTCTAATAATTAAATCTTCAGTTCTTTCTGACCAAAAAATAATAATAATTAATCCATAAAAAATAATAATTAAATCTTCAAAAAATAGACCAAAAAACAAATAATTTTTTTAAAAAGAAAGAGAAGAAATAGGAGAGGAAGCGACGAATGGAACATTGTAGCCACATCACATGTATTAGGTCCAGTTATTTATTTTTCTCCGGCCCTTCTCTTAGCTTGTATGTTTTTGTCTCTAAATTGATCACCTGATTAAATATTAGAATGTTTCTTCAACGACAGAGTGATATGAATACCAGATTGAACGACACATATTAATATGAATGGCTGAGAAGTTGGTCCAAAATAGAAAGCAAACGCAACGCGCAGAGAAACGCAATTCTGTTAGAAAGAACTAGGTGGAAGCTATAACATAGTATACCATTTATTAGTTCTAAAATTTGGTAGGATTAATTAGGAAGCGTTAGGCGTATAGGTGTTTATTCAGTACAAGTCAAGTGCACCAGATATATATAATACACAAATCATCAAATCAAGGACTATATTCATTAATATATTCCTCATTAATCCCTTGACGAAGAAGCTAGCTAGCTAGCACTGGTAGATCCATTTCTTGAATCCTCGAAACACACACATACAAACAAATTAGAACATGTCATAGCTATGTATGTTAATATTAATGACTCAATATGCATGGCATTCCATTTCCATGAGCCCGAGACGCCAGAACCTTTAACCACCACGTGATGAACAACATGTCCTTATCTCTTGCTAGCTAGCTACTATAAATTAATTAAAAACGGGATTAGCAAGTTAATTATTAATCAATAATACAGTAGAGAGAAGAAAAAGAATAATAGAATGTCGCAGTCGTCTCTAATTCAAAACAGTGGTGGTTGTAATTGGAAGCATCCAGTACACAAGACACTAGCGAGTGCAGCGAACCTAGCGAATCTGCTACCCACAAGCACCGTTCTGGCATTCAACGCACTCATCCCTTCCTTCTCGAACAACGGCACCTGCCACGTGTCCAACAAATTCCTAACACTCTCCGTAATCGTAGTATGCGGCGTGTTCTGCTTCGTGTCTTCGTTCACAGACAGCTTCGTGGGATCAGACGGAAAGCTCTACTACGGCATTGCCACCTTCAAGGGACTCTATGTGTTCAACTACGCTCAATACTACAACGATGACGTGGCAGTGGTGCATGGGAGAAAGTACAGGCTGTCATTGATAGACGTGGTGCATGCGGTGTTGTCGGTGATGGTGTTCTTGGTGTTTGCGTTCACTAACTCAAACGTGCAAGGGTGTTTGATACCACAGGAGGTGATAGGGCCTAATGAGAGTGCGTTGATCATTAATTTGCCGTTAGCGGCGGGGGTGTTGTCCACGTTTCTCTTCACCATTTTTCCGACCACCCGTAGAGGTATTGGATATTCAGACATGCCTCACCCTCCCACCTCCACTCATCATGATCATCCCTCTCTTCCCTCTCTCTAATATATATATATATATATATATTATCTACGTGTGTGTGTTGAAGCATATCACATATCATCAGTACCGTCATTGAATAGCCTGGAAGGCTGGAAGAATATATAGGATTCAGCGCATCACAGATTTACATGCAATTTAATTTACTTTCTCCCTGCAAACGTAACAGAAACAAGAATGCATGTTTATCTTGATAATTGATCGATATCAATATTTAGTACAATATGCTGCCACNTTTTTTTTCATTTTTACTAACCTAATAATTATTCATGTTGTGACTTTTGTATATTTTGTTTATATAGGACAATGAAACTATGGATTCACAAGTATATCTTATTATTATATAAAATTTATAGTTATATTTTATCAATTATGAAATATTTATATTTAAAATAATAATAATTATTTTATTTATATATTTATGACGTCATCCGATTTGATCGTTGGTCTAATCGATTGAACCAATCAACTTATGACCCGAAGGTCTTCAAGCCATTCTTCGATCTGGTTTTAATAACATTAATATATATATATATATTAATTGAATTTAATAAACATGAAGTGAGGTGGTGAGTGTGAGTGGAAAGAGAAAGAGAGTTACATTTACGTATGGACACAATTAAAGCATATATTTAGATTAATCAATCATTACTAGTAATACACGGAGAATTGTTCTACCTAGCTAGCTATGGTCAAAGTTAAAAGTCTACTTAATAATTAATTAATTACTAAAGAACAACTAGATTAATCACGTTTGTAAATTTGTATCCTTTTGTTTAGCTACGAAAAGCCGTAAAAATCTCAACGAAGAGTACTGCGGTTAGTGCATAAATTGATGATTAGGTCAAAAGTCAAAAGTCAAAGACTAACACACGGTGCATTTAGGTTTTCTGGAACACACAGCTCATAATTGATATTATTTAATTTATTAAGATATTGAGAGAAACAGATTTGATTAACATATAATATATAAGTGAAAATGTGGATTCATTAGATGGATATAGCTATTAAGAAAGAAAAGTCAAAAACAAAAAAAAGTGAATGAACAAGTTATTATAACTGATAGGTATCTCTATCTAATAATAATTACCCTTCGGCCCTTCCTTTCTTCTTCCTACTTATCTCCTTTCTTTCTTCCTTTCTCCATCGATCTGACCTCCAGATCGATCATAATCCTCGGATCTCTCGCAATTGATGTGATATATACACATACATATTCAATTTGCAGATAATTAATTAAAATTCCATAATGACGATTTTCTCTCCATATTGTGCAATTCTTCTCTCACTCTCTCTTGCTCTCCTCGTCATTTGCATTCTTCCCACTCTAATCAATTTGTTCAAGAACCATCATCATCATCATCATCATCACCAAAACATTCATTCGTTTCTTGATTTTCCCGGTGGGATTGGGCTTATTGTGGCGGCGATCAGGCACGTGATTGTGAAGAAACCACCGTCATCACCGAGGAAGAGAGACGCCGGAGAGAATGTTGGATTGACGTCGTCTTGTACGGAGAGCCTAGGGTTTGAGAGCTCTGACGAGATCCGTACAGATGATCCGATCACAGAGAATCGTGAGAATAAGGATAGTATTGTTGATGAGGATTATTGTTGTGGGAGGAGGACGACGGCGGCGGAAGGCGGAGAGAGTGAGAATTGGAGGAGGAAGATGCGTAATCATGTGAAAAAGGAGGCGAAATCGTTTCCGCCTCCTCTTTCGTCGTTGAATGTGAAGGGTCAACCAAGTTTTTTTCTCCGGCCGGTAAGGAAGGACGGAAGGTTAGAGCTCACCGAAGTCAGGATCCATCGGCCGGAGATTCTCCACGTCTGGCGACACGATGGACGCTTGACATTGCATCTCATCCCTGATGAAACCATCCTCGATGACGACAGGGAGCAACAAGAACAGGAACAAGAACAAGAACAAGAACGAGAAATTGCAGAATTAGAACAAGAAATTGCAGAATTAGAAGAAGAAATTGCAGAATCAGAAGGAGCAGTTGCAGAGCCAGAAGGAGAAATTGCAGAATCAGAAGGAGAAATTGCAGAGGAAACAAATCAGGAGGAGGAAGAAGAAGAAGAAGAAGAAAACCTAGAAGAGGAGGAGGAGGAGGTTGGATTTGGGGATCGCAGTTTTGGGATTGGAAGCAATGAAGGAATAAGGTGGTGTCACGAGGCGGTGAATCACCATCATATTCGTAATGTTCATCTTCATCATCGTCACCATCATAATCATCCCCTGCATGTGAGTGGATTTGGCATCGCGTGAGTGGAGAGTCATATTAGGGTTTTCGGATTTGAGAAAAAAACAACAAATTAAGAATGGTAGAGACGAGATTACAGTTTGTCGTATCTTTCATGTTTAAATGTGAATTTTCTGGAAATTACTTGCTTCGCCGCCATTTTCGGCAGAGCAGATCGTGATAATGTGTGTGTGTGTGTGTGTTTCTCTCTCTCTCTCGATCCACCAGAAACCTGATGAGAGAGAGAGGGTGGTCGGAGATTCCACGATGAAGCTACGGAACGACGTCGTCTTGTGCATTGAAATTTCAGCAACACACACAAGTAAAAGAGCCTACTGGTGTACCCCCTAGCTAGCTCGCTTTGATTTTGATGTTTAGACAGCCAAAAGAAGAGGAAGAAGATGTGAAATCACGAAGATTAACAATTTTTGCTCTACTTATATATTAATACAATGTATTCGTCAAATTTAGTATTCTTTTATTTTTCAATTTTTATTAACTTAATTTATTCACAAAACTTAATTACTCTCAAAATTTAGTAAAGCTCTCGATGCTCATCTCTGAATAAAATATTGTAGATTTATATTATATTTTCCTCAAAAACCATACTATCTGTAAATTCTAAATGCTCTTTCATCTTCTCTCACTCTAAAGTTTAAACCACCTTTCTCTTTCTCTCCTTGTTTCTACGTCTCTACTCTCGGTTGGTAATTTTATAATGCAAAATTTGATTTTTGATATGAGATGCAATAGGTCATCAGTTAATAAAATAATGACACGTAGAAAAGTTAGTTATATGTAAGTAGTTGTGTGACTCCATACACAGTTGTGATTAGTTAAAAAATTTATTATTTTTTTTATTAAATTACATCAATAGCTATAATTATGCCACATCAATATTTGCATCATATATCAAAAATTAAACTTTACATCTTAGACTAATATATATACCATGAAATTGCTTTTTCATGATACATTTAATGGCTATACCAAAAGAGAGCGATCGATGTCTCAGACTCAGCCTCAACGTCATCACTAGAGTGACTTCTTTCTTCATAGCCTCCATTTTCACCTTCTTCCCTTCTCTATTATCCAAACCCTCTCACTCTCATCCCTAATCATCCTTCTCTAAAGTTTAATTTCTTTGGGTCCAGAGAAGCTGATTTCATAATAGAAAACTAAATAACAAACCCCATTTTAACTTTATTTGTGAGAAAGAAAGTATAATAGATACAATCTTGGCTCAAATTTAACAATAAAAGCCTAACCAAAATCTCCTATAATTGATTACATGGGAGAATTAATCAAACAAATTCTCTCAACACACCTAAGAATATCAAAAATTAAGATCAGATCTCCTTTCAAATACATGAAAACAATAAATCTACTCCAATATTGAAAAATAGAGAAAAGAAAAAAGAAAAGGAAGAGGCAACACTCTTCTTTTCACTCTCTGGGCAAAACTCTTCTTAATTTTTCTCCATCATGTTAAGCAAAAAGAGTAGATCTAGAGATAATATTTAAACAAAAGATAAATTCTTTCCTAATGAAAGGGAAAAACTTTCCTAATGGAAGAGAAAAACTTTCCTAATGAAAGTAGAGACCTCCCTAATACAGAAAGAGACAAAATAATACCTAAAAGAAGAAAAAGGAGAGAGACCGCTGGTATAGAACCGCAGTCGCCGATGCCAAAGAAGCTGTTAATGTCGTCGCCGGGACGCCATGAAAGACGCCCACCAACAACCTCTCAAAGATACTTCTGAGCTTCGGTGAAATCCTAACAGAGCACTTCTCTTGAAAGACACAAAAAACAACATAAAAAAAACTATAGAAAAATGGGTATAAACATAATAGAATAACTTAAAAACTAACAGAAGTACAGACAACCAAATTAACCTACTATTCCAGATTAATTAAACTGAATAATAATTCCAAAACAAGTTTAATTAAACAATAATATTAATGAAGTGAAGTGAAATAAAGTAACAGCTTGAGAATAAAAGTTTAAAAACAAAAGGAGCGTCGACAGCAGGGTTCGAACCTGCGCGGGCGAAGCCCAACAGATTTCAAGTCTGTCTCCTTAACCACTCGGACATATCGACCTTGTTGGGAAATTCTGCTGATTATTAGTTAAAGTTAGGTAAGTATTAAATCGTTGCATATACATGATCTGAGATTATCTTTTAAATTTTAGTTAGTTGCAAACAAAATTGTTCTGCTGAGTTTAAAGATATATCAACTACATTTGGTTGTCTGTACTTTTGTTATTTTTTTTAGTTGTTCTATTATGTTTATACTGATTTTTCTAGGTTTTTTTTTAAGTTGTTTTTTGTGTTTTTCAATTGGTGTTTGTTTTTCAGTATTAAATCGTTGCATATATATATATATAATCTGAGACCTATCACCCATTAATCCATTTTCATGTCTAAATGAACATATTGCATTTAGTTTCTTCATGGCTCATGTCCACTATAACTAATTATTTCAGCTTTAACTATAACTGCATATCTATTTATTAGTTTGAGCAAGATACAACTTTTAATTCTATTAACAACTACTAATGAATCTTTCTTTTTTTTTGGATTACACCCATTATTTTATGTTTTGGATTGAACCAATTCATTGACACAAATAATTCATAGTAAAAAATTGAGTTATTTGAACCCAAAGGATTATTAAATGAGCAAATTGCTAGTTTTTGGATAGAGAACTCTATTAATATAATAGTAGAAAAAATATTAGTGTCTAGACTTCAAACTGCTAATGTTTAATCATGTTAATGGTCCTAGATTATTGGTTGATAGAGAATCAAAATAAATTTACCAATGAATCACGAAATACTAACTGTAACAACAAGGGTAGAATTATTTTTTTTATTATTTCCCCTCCAATTCACTCCTTGGACAAAGTGAGGACATCTTAATTCTCTTCCCTTCTTTTCTCCTTAGTAATCCCCGATATGATGTATAGATAATGTAAGTGAAGTCTCAAGAATCAAGGGTGTGGAGAAATAAAATTATAGTTAGAAGTCAGGCTGAGTATATTCGAGTAGCATGTGGGGTGAGCGGTAGATTTTAATTAGCGTCCAATATAGAACTTCCTCCACTTCAAGATCGCCAGCTGCTCGTGCAGCATAAATATCTTCACATAATGCCAACAATCTGCATATATGCGTCAATCAACACAGAATTTTATAAGACACCCGAAAAGGCTTCAATTACATGAAAAATTGAAAGCAAAAAGGAAAAACCACTTCTTTTTTTAATTCTAAATTTCACATTAATTTTTAATTTTGTCTTTAAAATTTCATATTTTGGTTGTTTTATCCTCTACATAAACTTCATCCAATGAATTAACAACAAATTCTATGTAAATGTCAAGAAAAATTTGCAGCCAAAGGTGTCATATATATATATATATATATTGCCTAATGCACCCATTTCATTTAAACAAGAGAGAAGAAGGCCCAGATGAAAACGGCCAACATAGCCATAAGCACATGCTGCAGTTGCATGTTACTTAAATAATTAAGCAGTATAAGCACCTGTCACAAGAAGGAAGGTTCTCAAAAGGAATTCTCATTCGCAGGTCGGCACATTGCAATCTGATGAAACGTCCAACTGCAAGCACGAAGGTAATATAGAGACCCCAGATACTGAACTTGCTTAGAGTTTCGCCCAGAATACCATCTGAACCAGCAAGAAGCATGAGTACACGTAGCTGTTAGTCGTATAGGTACAACATAAAATATGAGGGAACACACTTGTGTTGTTCCACCTCCACTTTCGTATGCAATTAAAAAGTATAACGATAAAGAAGCTTACGAGGGGTTTCTTCGGATACAATTACAGCCATGGGTCCAGAAAACTTCCCACATCCCTGCTCATATGATGCATTAATATCATAAAAAGACCACCACTCTGCATTCCCACGATTGAGAACAAGCTTTCCACTGACCAGATCCACCTGCAAAAAAGGTATTATATTCCCATCAAGATCCTAAATATTGCTGATAATTAAATACAGCTAAAATCAACGCAGGAAAAAAGAAAGATTAGATATACGTTGTTTGAACATGACATACCGGCTGTTCAACGCCTCGCACATCACCAGAGCCTGTGACCCGAAAGTATCTTGGGTAAACATTGAACACTGTGAAACTATTGGAAGAACCATCGAAAACTTCCATCACTTCTGAAGCATTAGGAAGATCCTGGTTCTCTACGGTTAATTCATAATTTACAACTTCTTTTTCTTTAGGCCTATCTCTGGTAAATTGCCAGGAGAAAGTAATGTCCATGTTCGACCTAAGGGACTCTCCAAATCTGGCCTGCACAACAGGTGGAACAAGCCACAACATACTTGCATCTGCCTGGCAGCAAATTAATTGGATGTCTTTCTCATTGTATGAACTAAGATAACCATGAGGATCCAAAAGTGTAGGCGCATCAAGATTTTCCCAGGATATCTTCTCACACAAAGTTGTCTCAAACAATGTCAACCTTCCACTTAAGGTCTTTATATCAACACGAGCACTGGCATCTTTGATGGGGTTTGCAATGTTTGTTGGGTTACCACTGCTGTACATCTGTCCAGAAAATGTGATTTTATAGTAATGATGCAAAGTGAGAGGAGATGGAAAGGAAAAAAGTAGATAAAAAAGTCATCAATATAATTAAGAATCTGACATTGATCTAGAAAACGTTGAAGTTGCATCTGAACAGCCAGGTTCTTTTTCTTAAACATGTTAGGAAGATAAAGTAAATATTTTAAACATGAATAGTGCAAGTCAAGAGCAACTGAAATGACATAATCTCAGCTTTTGTACTGCATCTCTCTATAAAAGAATAACAATTGCTGTATACTACTTAATGATACGAAAATCCAGGAGGGACATTGGATGAGTGCTTCCAGCAAAATATTTTCAAAATCATGATCATCAAAGGCCTATATTGATCGAATACACTGTAATTAACTAAACATCCAGATGTTAATCCAGCTAAAATCAGTCACCTAAAGAAATGATACAAAGCAAGCATTATGTGACATCAGAGTCATTCAAAACTACCATTTTGCGATACTGTTTAAACACAAAAAAAAAACTTAAATACAGTCCAGACTCCAAAAAAAGGTGCTTTGCTGGTATTTGATACTTGGTCATCATAAAAGGAAAGAAGTTATAATGACGATTATATTTCTACAACCCACAAAAGAAACATATTACTCTTTTCAATAAAGATGTCAAAGCAAATTGTTTCTGTTAAGTGTTCTCACATAGAAGAAAAAACTGAGACGCAGAGAACTAGGAGAACCTTCATACATTGAAGGCTATTTCATTGACGATGATATTTATATAATACATTACAAAAGAAAAAGTTTCTACATATGTCGTTAAAAGTCATACCAACTACTTACTCTAAGGGAACATAAATACTTAATAAATACATACCAAACAAAAGACAATATCTTTCATAATTACTCCACAACTACTGAAGTATACAAGAAAAAATCTTAATAAGTTAACAGTTTCAGTAGATAATATATTGCATTGTCAGCATAGAAATAGACAGCACTGATAGATAATGACTTCTCGTTTTTCAGACTTAAGCACTTTAACAGCAAAGTGGTAATTTCAAGAATGACATTCTTACCAGCATGGGAGTCCATATGACACACAATAACACGAAAAATAAACATATCCCACTGCAGAACTTCGTCATTTTTGTTTGCTTTTGTCCTTGGGGATGATTGGCTCTATTCAAATCCACATCGCATTTGACAAGAAACAAGCTTGCATGAATATCTTCCAACTACAAAGAAAGAGTTACTAAGAGATCACAAGGAGAAAGAAATGTGGACCACTTAAAGTGCTTGTAAGGTGAAGGGGAACAGCTAAGAAGAGACCAAGTCTGCGTCATGATGTCTATGTTATTGGAGTAACAATACTTCCATATCAGAACACGGAATAGACCAACACTATCCAACTTCAGTTCAACAATATGTTTGTAAAAACTATAAATCAACATTAATTATCATCTAATATTTATTTCATGAGTGGCTGATCTAATAAAATGCAACAGCAGATAACATAGAAAAATTTAAAAGAAAAACTTCATGAGGCCACAAAAATAAAGGAGGAGACAAGTTTTTCTGAAATGCTCATCAGTATTACTGTTTGCCCAATCTTTGTCAGTAGAATTAACTCTAATGAATTTATATCCACTCATGTACCTATATGGTTGTTTACAAATAGGATTTGTTCGATGCTTAAGTGCATTTAAAGCCATCAGGAATGGCTTGGCACCCAAGAGGGTGCTGAATTGAGTATTTGAGAAAAAAAATTCTAAATTAATCTCAACAAGGCATTTAATTTCAAAACTTTAAATTAGTATTGGAAAATTTATGGTAGAGGAAACTTTTTTTTTCTTTTTTGGCCAAAGGTAGAGGAAACTTTAAGGCAAGCAAATAGAACGAAAAACAGAGCACAAGACAAATATAGAGCTTTAAATTAGTAAATTAAATCGCTACAACTAAAAGAGAGGGAAGAGTGCAAATAAACACAAGGTGCTTGTCCCGGTTCAGCTTAAACTAAAGCCTACATCCAATCCCCCAGCCTCAACTTGAGTTTTTTACTATAACCACAAGATTTCTATTGGTACTCTGTGAACAACTACAAATCCAACTCAAAATAGTTGTGAAAAAAGGGCACAGATGCGGATACAAGATACTATAGTTTTTCCAAAATATAAAATATGGGTATTTCCATATATACTAAACATAAAGAATATTTTCTAATATATATCATTTCTTACAATCATAATAAAAGATAATAAACCTTCAATCATAAACAATCAATCAAAATAGTAATATATGTTAGTACAATGTTCAAGTTCAAATAATTCCAATATAGTAAGCCACAGTATTAGATGATATTAAATTATATATTATTTGTTAAGATAATGATCGTTAATTTCATATCTTTAATACTAGGAGTTAAAACTCCTAAAGCACACTTATATAATGTTAATAAAAACCAAACCTTTTTCTTTAAAAAACTAATTTATGATATATATTTTGGAGCAACCCAGGAGTACAAAAAGAGGTAAGGGTAGCAATATATATTCGGTATAAGTACTGCCTAATTTTAGAAGTAGTTAAGAGAAGTTTCTTAGAAATGACAAGCCAGGTAAGGGTTTGAAATGACATGATTTCAGTTATTTCATCTAGCAACCATGAATTCGTATATTTCTATGTGAATAGCAGCAGAACAACTAAGAGGTATTATGCAAAAGGTAAAGAACTTACCTTCAACCAGTCATACATGGTCAAAGAAGTTGTTGTGCAAGACCAGTCTAGAACACATCTCAATTCATAAAGGAATGGCAGAGCACGATACAGACGAAAACCCAAAAAATTGATCCGCGTAACACTACTGGTCAAAAACTGCCTATACAAAGTGCTTTTTTGTGGAATCCCAAGATGAAATTGCTTGGCTTGCAAAGCCAGAGAAATTGCTTTCGTGAAATAAATGGCCTGAAGTGCTAGTATTCCAGAATGTCTGGGCAAAGGACCCATTTCCCAGGCATATTTTGTGACTGAATATGTGAAGAGAACAAGGTTGAATACATAAAAAAGAACTTCCCCTGGGGCAAAGGAACAGAGGTATATAATGCGATGAAGCACAATTAAGGAAAAGACAACCTGCAAGAGAAAGTCTTACTCAATAAACATGTAGTTTCAAAAATCTGATTTGCAATATGATGACATGTATGAAGCAGCAGAATACATGTAACTATGTGACCTCATCAGCCCATATGAATCAGTTTGTCATTAAAAGAAGTTATCAAAATTCTCAAAATATGATCTCAGGTCTTCATAACTAAAAGCATTAAAAGCAGTTAATAAAATTCTCGAGACTTGAGATCATGTTATGAATGTCTTCTGTCATTGAATAACTAAATATACCAAATACTTGGCTAAACTCTAACAAATCTTTTGTTTTGCAGTATTTATAAAACGGGAAAGAAGATATAGTTTCTTATCTAAATATACCAAATACTTTACTAAACTTTAACTAATCTTTTCAATTTATAAAACAGGAAAGAAGATATAGTTTCTTATCAAATAATTGGATATTGACAAATTGATCTAATGAAAAATGAATGCATTCCTACATAGATATTGAGTTCCATTTCAAAAAAGATCAGAAATCAAGATTTTAGCTATGAACTTCCGGTCATGCTATGTTACTATTGAGGCATCAAACTAAATAAAAAGAAAAAAGAAAAAGAAAAAGAAATTTACCATTAGAACAAAAACAAAATTTTCTGGAAATTGATCTTCAAGCTGATAGACTTCAAGAAACTCACTATCAGATTTTATAACTGACTGATAGAAAATGGCTATTAAGAAGAAAACAGCCAAATCAGCACAGAACACATAAGCATACAGATCGATTTCCCTTTTTCCGTCGCTAATGACAGAAAGTAACTGATATGGGAACCCAATTTCTTCGAAGATACCAGTGCTTTGAGCTTCTCGAATCTCATCAGCAACATCTGCTGCTGGAGTTAGTGAGCCATACCATTCCTCAGTAGTAAATTCAATTGAAGGGGAAGCATGTAAAACCTCAAAAACTGCAAGACACACATTTTCGTTCTCATCACTTTTTTGAATGCTCTGAATACGAACCCTACTTTCTGACTGCAAACCACAAATTTCCCCCTCTTTGCATCTCTTTTCATGCAAGAGCTTGAGCAGTCCATTTACTCTTGATTCAATTCTCTCTGGCTGGATGCCCTCTTCAGGCCACAAATTGACTTCAAAAGAGAGCTGCACAAAGTATGGTGGAGTCTCTGCACCCTGTGTTAATGATTTCCAGTACCTGCAGAGGCTTCTGTTAAGCAGTTTCAGTATATTTATCAGATGTAAAGATAGTCTCTGTAATCTCTCTATGAAGATGTTGCTATTGACATCCTCTATGAATGTATGGTTTATTCTCTTATCACATCTGAGTTCTCCAGCAACTGCCCAACCACCATCCTTCACAGTTATGGAGGTTTGCAACAGAGTAAATAAATATATCAGAAAAAATGGCAAGTTAGCGGTCACAAAGGATGATGTTATTTTTTGCGCAGGAAATCCCAATTCTTGAAGGAAACCCACATGTAAAACCAACCCACAATGTTGGATGATGCTTTGATATAAATACTGAAGCAAAATGCATATCTCTGTGTAAATTAGCACAATAATCCAAAATATGTAAATGGGACCAGTATTCTGACAGAGAGCATATAAGAAGAGAGCTGCTAGGTAAACCACAGAAATCAAACTGAAGTTCCATAGATATATCAGAACAAAGCAGCAATAACAAACAAAATCGTTATTTGACCGCATTTGGGACCACATATAATGGCAGATAATACCAATTCGGTGGCATGCAGAATGAGACATGGTTTCCTCAGTAACAATGAGTGACTGCGTAGAAAATGTAGGTTCCAAATTTTCGACGCCTGTATTCTGATTTTCAATCTCATAATATACCTCATCCTCAGAAGAATCCTTCGTTGACTCCAATTCTTCATGTTCTATCTTTAGAAAACTCATTAGATTGTTCACTGCCATATTTACAAGAGATGTTGCTTGAGATACTCCATTACCTATGAGATGTACTGCTGAAACTATAGCATTTCCCCCCAAACGAGGTTTCAAGTGATTCCTTACTCCTGAATCCAAAATGTAACTGTTGGAGGTTCTTTCCTTTACATCAAAAATTTTGCGAGGAGAATATGTTGGATGTTTCCAATATTCTGGAACCGATGAATTCACAGCTGCTCTTTCACTCAATGGAGAATCATTCATATCAAAGGGGCCTATTGTCTCAGAATTCAGATTAATATCTTGCTTCGTGAACTCTCCCTCCCTATAAAAATCTATGGAAGAGTTTCGTCTCCTCTTTAGGGCATCACTTTCTAGAGAAACATCACTCCAGTTTGCATCAGTGCTCACATTTTGAAGGTTTAGCATCTCTGATTTCATCTTCTCTACCTGCAAGCTTCGGAGGCGCTTCAGCTCTTCAGCTTTATGTATGTGCTGCAATTGTGCAGTCTTCCAAGCAGCTTTGTTCTCCTGCTGTCGCAATACCACACCAATTTGCTCTTTCTCAAGATATTTTGAAACATAACCAAACTCCTGGGATGAAAACATGTATGACTGTAGAGATACCAACATAAATATGATTATTTCCACCAATGCTGATCTTGATGTAATTCGAAAACCATAATCATACTTATAAAATCCAACCAATTCCTTGAAGCATTGGATTTTACATTTTGTCTCACTTAAATCATCAACAAATGGAGATTGATATGCAAGAGACAATACTATAAGAACAAAATTGTACATCCGCAAGAATCTAAAAATCTTGTTTCCCTGCTTTAGTATTTTTAGCCTCATTCTGAAGAAAACCAGAGCAAAACCAAGGTACCCAAGATGCAGAATGTCATATTCCAAGGTTCCTGTAATCAAAATCAATGAAAGAACAAAATCTAGCAAGTGACAGTAACTGTAAAGCCTCAGATGGTCAAGAAACGTCCAGTATCCTTTTGTTTCAAAAGATAGATCACTTAGTACAGAAGCTGACTTCCACTGCAAGATTATTTTTTTATACATCTTTGACTTGGAGAGACTAGATGACTGGTCAGCACGGAATTTGAAACATGAAAGCATGAAAACTCCGTAATAGCTAATAAGCATTCGGGGATCATCAACAATAATGCCTGCAGTAAGCATTTGATTAGTTGTGGAAAAAGTATCATGAAAATATCCATTACAACTAACAAGTATTCCTCACACCTGATTTATAAATGGCATTGTTAAAAGCCAGCCTATTTTGTGTGATAGTGATATACATTATCTATAAGATGAATATGTGGTACCAACACACACACACACATATTAATGGAGAGATACCTAGCCAACACTTGTTGCAGTAGCTGAAATATATATCCGATACTCTCCAACAGTCATGGCAAGACACTTGTGCCTCAATCTGTTGGTTTGAAAAAGTAAGGTGTATCCAGATAGCCAAGTACTCAATAGTGATGACGGAGGCAAATAGAAAAACAAAAACTGGCCATACTTTTTGAATGGTTAGCCGACGTAGAATAACACAAGCAGCAAGTAATGTTATATAGATCAAGGAAATGGCATTCAACACAGCAAAGCTAGCCAAAAGCAAAGCTATCATGTTGATTTCAAGACCAAAGAGATTGAACATATTCTCTATCCAAAATTCTAAACAAACTTTTAAAGTAGTCTTCTGCATCTCCAACCTCTCTTTTCTCAGAAAAAGAATCCGTTTTCTACTCCACTTAAAGCCATCCTTGGGACTCTCCCAGAAACGAAGATGTCGAAACTTTCTGGCACCATCCCTTTCAAGCTCTAGATTTTGGGATAACGCAGCGCTTAATGTTGGCCACGAAATACTTCTTACTCCTCGTTTAAATGATGATGTGTTGGTATCTTCCGATTGATTTGTTTCTGTAGTAAAGACGTTGCTTTCATTAGGAACCTCTGCTGCGGAAAACAGAGGACAGGGGTCATCCCATTTTGCTCCGTCTTCATTAGTATGTGGCATCTTCTTCAACCAATTAAAAACGTTGTATTGAAGTATGCATGCAACAATAACCAAAACCTTTCCCCTAAATCCTGACTCTAACCCTCTAAAACCAGGTTTATACAACTGCAAACCCAGAAAAAGGGATAATTGGGAGTGCTCTTGACCTGGGAACATCTCAGCCTGATCACCCCATATCTGAAAAAGATATTCAACCATTACGTGAAGTCCAGAATAAACTAGAAATAGTTTTCCAGGGATCGAAGAAGACTTTGGTAATCTTGAACACATGATCAAGCCAAGAAGATATAAGAAACCAAATGCACTTATTGGTGATAGTGATGCATAAAACAATGAAAGAGATAATATTTTTTCAATATGCCAAACCAGAAGACGTCTTATAAAAGCAAAAGGTCCAATGCCTTGTGCATCATAGCCCCTTGATTCAGAACTTTGGCTCTTCCTCCTTTCATAGCTATATAGTTGCATCACTACCAATACAGCCAAGGATTCCCAAATGTTTTTCAACATTGAAGCTCCCGGATCATATCCAAATGCAATTTGAAGATCAACAGTACTGGACAACCACATTCCTGTGCTGGAAAGGACACCAATGCAGTAAAGGGACACAAACACCAAAACAGCATAAACTTTCATAGGATACCAAAGACACCTTCTTGTCTTTCCCACAAGTTGTCTTCCACTCATCCACAATAGAAGAAAGAATAAGTAACCAAATGAAGCATAGTTTGGTGTGACAAGGTACACACTAAGAAGAATTGTCAGGAAGGCAATGTACTTTCCACACAACCGATAAATGGAAAGGATACTCTGTCTTATGGCATTCAAATATGATATCTTCTTCTTCTCTGAGTAAACAAACAGAAATTAGTATATGTAGATTAAACCAAACAAAAGACACAAGGATGAGTACTGAACAGAACTAAGAAAAGAACAAACATAGCAAAAATAAATAAATAAATGGGCATTCCATGGCATAATTTTATATGTTGAAGCTATACCATAAGTTCCCTGGTTCTGACTTAAGGTTGGATTATAAACTGATATAAGAACCGGTTTGATCAAGCCAGCTCTCAGGATGCTAAATCCCATTGGAGGGCAAGATGCCCGCCGCACAATTGCTGAAAATGAAAGAAGTGTTTGAAGGCCATGGTTTTGAATTGCACAGAAGCAGGCAAGAACAGATATTTTGAGGAAGTCTGCTGAATTAACATGATTGAGCAGGCCTGAAACAACCCCAATAAAGACTATGATATGGCTTTGTTTAAAGGAAAAATAGTTTATGCTTGTACTAAAAGCATGCAAGCTGATATTCAATAGGAATTTAAAAAGACGATATGATTAAGCTAACAAATTTTACCTAATTTAGAGAGAAATCGTACGGGAAATGAACCTTTCTGCTCTAAGGTTCCAGAAATCAGCGGAAGTTGTAGAATGTACTGAATTGCAAAATGTGTCTCACATAGAAGAATCATAGCTTGCCGTAGTTTCCAATTGATTGCATGGCTTAAAAGAAAAATCAAAAAGAAGATCACTGCATTCAGAAAGAGTAAACAGTTTGTAAAATTAGGAGTACTGATATGACTCTCAGCACCATGAAGACAAAGTTCATAAGAAACGGTGAGATAGAAGGTTGGGGGTAACATCTAAACTTTTGAGACTTTCCAAAAAATAAATCTAAACAATTCCTTATTAGCAGCATTGTGAAAAGTAATTGGTAAATATAAATAAATGAGGAATTTATCAACTATTTAACTTACTATATGCACCATGAATGAGACCAGGTCTTGTTGCAATAAGAAATAACAATATCAGTACTACAACATGTGAGCTTTTGCGAAGTCCCCATGCTATTGTAGCCACAACTAAAACTGTAGTCTCTTCTTGCTCTAGAAATTTCACAATAAAACAAAAAAAAAACGAACAATTAGACTTTTCATCCTCAACAGAGTAAGAGGAAAAATTTCTTTGTTATAGCAACATTACATTGAAATATAAGAAAATACAATAAGATTTGAGGACACAGGAGCAGATCTAATACAAAATTCAACTGAAAGATAAGATAAAGATTAACAGGTTATCATTTACAATATTTCTAGAAAAATTGGCTTCAGATTTTACAAATTGTTCTGTTAATAATGTTTTCAGAAGATAACGTGGCCTGAGAAAGAAATTATGCAAATGCAAAATATACTTAGCCTCAATGTGATACAGTTATTTCATGGAAACAAGTGTGACATATACTATAAAACACACGACTTAAAGGAGCTTCAAAAATCATTGACTAAAGTACTTTTATGTCCCTAAAGTTCAGGGTCATTTACAATTTCATTTCTAAAACTATTTTCCTGCCAATTCATCCCTTATATTTACAAAGTCCACAAAGTCCTCAATGTTGTCCAAATTAGAGCAAAAATAGGCATATTCTAACAGTAATAATGCTATCGTTTCATTTGTAGTTTCTTTAGAAAATAAGAAAAATGAGCTACTTTTTGTTCAGGGGTCATGAATTATGGTCAAATATTAAGACAGTTTGGGCATCTCATTGAAAGTTTTCAATCCTAGCTTGGATGATATTAGCACTTAGGACAACGTGGAGAATTTTTGCAAACATTAAGAACAAAATTCAAGAAGGATTATTTTCACAAACTCTTCAACGAGGGTCAGACGACAAGTTACAATTCAGATGGAATAAGTAAGGAAGAGGACCTTAACTACAGCTTTTATCGTAGAATTCAAGAACAGGAAGTGGTGCAAGCTCTGAGAAGGATGGATAATGGGAAAGCAGTTGGACCGGATAATCTGCCAATTGAGGTGTGGAAAAGTTTAGGAGGCAAGGGGGTAAGATGGTTGACCAAACTTTTCAATGCGATTTTTCACTCCAAGAACATGCCGGATGAATGGAGGAAGAGTACCCTTATTCCTGTGTACAAAAACAAGGGAGATATTCAGAACTGCGGGAACTACAGGGGGATCAAACTCATGAGCCATACTATGAAATTATGGGAGAAGGTTATTGAGAGGAGGCTGAGGGCTGAGACAAGTATTTCTGAAAATCAATTTGGTTTCATGCCTGGAAGGTCTACCACAGAAGCCATTTATTTACTGAGAAGATTGATGGAAAGTTATCAGAGCGCTCATAAGGATCTTTACATGGTTTTCATCGATTTAGAAAAGGCTTATGACAGAGTACCAAGGGATATTTTATGGAAGGCTTTGGAGAAGAAAGGAGTTTGTGTGGCTTACATACGGGCGATTCAAGACATGTATAACGGGGTTACAACTTGTGTGAGAACACAGAGTGGAGCGACGAGGGATTTTCCTATTACCATAGGACTTCATCAAGGCTCAGCTCTGAGCCCATACCTCTTTAATGTGGTACTGGATGTACTCACTGATCATACACAAGAGGCGGCACCAAGGTGCATGCTCTTTGCTGATGACATTGTCTTGGTCGGGGACTCCAAAGGCGAAGTCAATGCAACACTAGAAAGGTGGAGACAAGCTTTGGAGACTTATGGTTTTCGTATCAGTAGAAGTAAGACAGAGTTTATGGCGTGTAAGTTCAGTGGCAGAGAAGGGGATACTAAAGATATTGTGAAACTCGGTGATCATCAATTATAAGAAGTTACAAGCTTTAGGTACTTGGGAACGATTTTGCAAAGCAAGGGGGAAATAGAAGAGGATGTTAATCACAGGATTCAGGCAGGGTGGATGAAGTGGAGAAAGGCCTCAGGGGTTATCTGTGATAAAAAAGTGCCGCTTAAACTAAAAGGAAAATTTTACCGCACGACAATAAGACCCGCTCTATTGTATGGTACTGAATGTTGGGCAATAAAAGGGCAACATGAGCAAAAATTCAACGTGACTGAGATGAGAATGCTTCGTTGGATGTGTGGTCATACTATTATGGATAAGATCAGGAATGAAGTCATCAGAGAGGAGGTTGGTGTGGCGCCTATCATTGAGAAATTGGTCGAAACACGCCTTAGGTGGTTTGGGCATGTGCAAAGAAGACCTTTAGAGGCCCCGGTACGCAGAGTTGATCAATTGGTAGAGAATCCTATAATCCGGGGAAGGGGAAGACCAAAGAAAACTATCCAAGAAACTATCCAAAAAGATTTAGCTATCAATAACCTTACGGTTGACATGTGCAAGGATAGAACACGTTGGCGTCAGTTGATTCATATAGCCGACCCCACCTAGTGGGATAAGGCTTTGGTTGTTGTTGTTGTTGTTGTTGTATTAAGAACAAAATTGGCAGTAGAGAAACTTTGATAAAACTGAAAATGACATGACAAAAGTGATACTTTTACCAAAATATTTTAATAAATTATATAACTAAACTATCTAACTCTAATGCGAAACCAACTTATCAACCGTGATTCTCAAATTCAAATGCATATCATATATTAGTCATCCTCTGGAAGCTGGTAAGACATTAATGCTTCTGTCAAACAAAACAGCCTATACTATGCACATATACCAGCTGTTCTGCAGAATTATAGAAAGTAACTGAATTTAAAAATATTAAAAGCATTGCTCTAATTTACAGAGAAATCATATGTCCATCATTCAGAGCCTAGATTATGTCTTAGCAAGCATTGGCTACAATAATCAATACACTATGTTTCTATTCTACAATAAAGACAGAAGGTGTATAACATATTTCCGCCTTTCAAAGCCAAATATTACATAGTAGAAAGCATTTTCCACTCACTTAGACCATCAAATTTTCTCACCTTTCACAACAGAGTCATCAGTTGTTGACTGTTCTTCCTCATCAGTTACAGACAATAACAGTGAATTGTTCACAAGATTACACATAGCAATAAATACACCAAGACCAAATTGAGCAAGTAGATAGAATCCTGGGGTAGGGTAATGCCACAAGCCTATAGTTTCCCAAATCTCCATATCCTGCAATTGAGTATAAGAAGATATCAGCTAAAAGTTAAAATAAAACTGTCCCAAAGCCAATGGCAGTGTGTTACCTTCCATAGTTTCTTATCGCAGGCAGCAAATGCCACATTAAAGATATAGGTGCTAGAAGTCCATAAGAGAATGAAAACCAGAAGCATTCCATTTAACTGGTGCAGGCGAAGAATGGAAGGGAAGGTATATAAGATGTAGCCCACATAAGCAAGTAATCCAAATGCACATAAACTTGCAAAGTGGAAACTCCAAAATGACAAAGCAACCAAGGAAATCTGCCAGTTTCACAATGATACAATTAACAACCTTATTAACAGTTTGGTATGTGCCAAAAGTAATAGGGGAATGGGAAAATCTACAGAACAAATGAGAATAGGTTCAAACATGGTCAACAATCTCATAACTAATTTTGCATGCTTCAAGAATTTATATCAATAGTTTGAAGGAAACCTGGGTCAGCATTTATCTAGTTTATTGGAACTATTATTTTCAAAAAATTACAGTTGGAAAAAACAAAAAATAAAACAAAGATGAATAATATGTTTTTTGGGGCTACACTCTCCCCACAACTCTTCCCCCTTTCATTTAACATTCCTAACTAACTACCTCTAGAAACTCCCACTAATGACCATATAATGTTCCTCATGGGGCCTAAATTCCCTCCATTGTTATTCCCCATTTTTATTTATTGTTCCTAACTAACTACTTCTAGAAACTCCCACTAACAACCAACTCATGTCCCTTACACCCTGGCTTCTTCCCCTAGCAATTTCCAGCCAGGCCCTTGCAGTCCAATCCTGATTCTCCCAATTGGAGAATCTGTGAATTCTGCAATTTCACTTTGCCTCAAGGTAAGAAGTTGTGACTTGTGATTATTGGCTCCTCTCCATTAGGAGTTTGCCCCTTCCCTTCCATCTCTCATTCGTCTTCTTCTCCATCCTCTTTGGCATCTGGTTGAACTCAGACAGCTTCCATAGTCTAGAATGTAAAATGAAATCCTCCTACAATTGTCTCACAAGTATCCAGTAACATATCCTTCACTATTTCTACCTCTTCCAACTTATCTACTCATACCACCATCCAAGTACTGACCATGCCCAAATGGGTTGTTTTGGACCCAGTCATTTATGTCTGTTGATTTTTGGTAAAATATAAAAATATAGAATGAGAGAATAGAATGTGAGAATATTTTTCTTGATTGTTTTATTTCTGAATGTAATAGGGTATTTATACAAGAGAACATAGTCTATTCTAGGAAATACAATTAATATAATTGATCCTAAAATCTCTAACATCTAGGCTAATATTTAGGCTAAACTCTAGGGTCAACACTTTAATTCAGATTGATTTACATAATCAAATCTGATTCTCAACACTCCCCCTCAAGTTGGAGCATAGATTTTAATCATGTCCAACTTGCTACAAAGGTATTCTAAAACCTAAAACCCATACATCATAAGTGAAAACAAAACAAAGAGAACTAATAAAAACACTCTTAAACAAACTTCTCTGAGTCTCCCCCTGTCAGTGATATCTCAAATAGTCACCATGTAGTGTGATCTCTAAGGTCCAAAAGAGTGGCAACATCCATTGGATTTAAAGGAGACATCCACCAAATCTTCTGTCAGTGCTGTCTCAAAATGTCACATTAAATAGTGATCTCAAAACATCCAAGAATTGCAATGTCTAGTGGACTCTGAAGTGATGTCTCAGAAAGCACCGAAAACCTCTTAAAGCAGCCAAAACAGGGACTGAAGACACCAAAATTGGTGAGACAAAGTGAGTTCGGCGAAGGAAGAAGCACATGGCTCCATAGCATACATGGCTCCTCACAAAGAAGACACAAAAGGAGATCTAACATCATGAATGACTTGTAAAGGAGACCCAAAGACACAAAGAAGACACAATAGTAAAACAAATACAAGGCAAACAAAGTAGACAACTCAAAGGAAATCACCACTAAAGTTGCTGAGAGAAGGAAAGATGATCTTGCGACTAAAATCATATGGGGAGAAGAAGCTGGAATGAAAACACAGCCATGAGTAATGTGAGAAGGGATGGAATGAGAACACATCCATAACCACAAACTTCAGTCATCAACAAACTTGAGTGAAAAAACATTTGAGAAGAGGACAAATAAGAAATTACTAAATCACAATAGACAGAGAATGGATGAAATAGATGAAGGGGACGAATTTTTGACATTTGACATTTGACTAAATCACATTGGAGACTCACTGGACGCATAAACAAAGACTCAAATAGATGAAGGGGAAGAATTTTTCAGAACTGGAGCACCCAGGCTCAAAAGACTCAATGAAAGTAGTGATGGCTTGTGTTCTTTCGAGTCTCAGGGGCTCTCTTCACTAGAGCTTGTACTCCTTTTGGAACCTCAGAGGCCATTTAAAAAGGATTAAAAGGAATTATTAGTTAGCCAGAAACAATATAGCCATCTGCCAACCAAAATGCAACAAAACCCTATCTAGGGTTCACAAACAGCCGCAAAACCACCATATGACAGCTGGGGGTCGCCGGAAATAGGTCGGCGACGGCGGATCAAACAACCGGCGAACAGGAAGATGTCTCACGCGCCTCCACGCGCCGGCGCGTGGGAAATCGCGAAAACGCTTGCGCGGCGCGTGAGACTCACGCGCAGCTCGGTTGGACACCGGACTTCGGGGAATGACCTTCCGGCAGCTTCTGTCTCCATCCCTGCCAGCGGTGACACTAAATGCAGACTTTGAAAAAAAAGACCAACAAAACCCTAACCAAGTTTGCTCACTGGACACTGGGTTTCACCAGACACTGGATACTGGGCAAAGACAGAGGCTACGCAAAACAGAGGAAGAAATTTCACAACCTGAAGAAAATTCGTCCGGGATCAAAAGGGAAACCAAGCTCTGATACCATGTTGATTTTTTAGTAAAATATAAAAATATAGAATGAGAGAGTAGGATGTGAGAAACACTTTTCTTGATTTATTTATTTCTGAATGTAATAGGGTATTTATACAAGAGAACATAGTCTATTCTAGGAAATACAATTAATATAATTGATCCTAAAATCTCTAACATCTAGGCTAATATTTAGGCTAAACTCTAGGGTCAATACTTTAATTCAGATTGATTTACATAATCAAATCTGATTCCCAACAATACCAACTAAAGTAATTCATGGAAAATTATGAATAATATTTGACTTCTATTATATTAAAGTCATGCGGACTAAAAAGATTTTACAGATATACTTAGAAGAAGTACTACAGTTTAAGGTTCCACCACAAAATCCCACATTTTCACAACTAAGTTCAATTCAGGTAGTGACAGAGTCCAACCTAAATGACCAACCAACTAAAAGGATAATGAACAAACAATCATTACTATAACTGTCAAGCAATCAAAGCAAAAATTAACTCAAATGTAGATAAAGTATAAACATAAATACCTCATCAACACAAAGACGGGATGGTTCCTTTGCAAGCTCCAGGACACCCTTAATTAGGGATCTCAATCCCTTCTCAGGGGAAATAAGATATGGCTGATAACCATCAGCTTCTAACACTATCTGATAATTCAACAAGGTCAGCGGAAGTAATAAACACAAAAATTTAAAAAAAAAAAAAAACGAAAGTTGAAGCAAAAAATCAAGATATCAGCAAGAAGCAGGACAGAACTCACCCTTTTTACATTGTTGATGTCAAAATGTCTATCTAAAGGTAGTTGCTTCATTCTATTGGGAAAATTCCCTTCAAAACTAGCAACAATTTTCCATCCAGTTCCCTGCCAGGAAATTTAAGGTAAATATATAAAGATGCTCCAGGAAATTAACAGAAAAAATCAATTGTGTTCATGAACACAAGTTGAAAACGACATGTCAACAAATGACAATAAAATGCCAAAATAAGTTAGTCAATATAACAATATTACTACTATTTTACTGATTTATTGGACGTGAACATCAAAATGGTTATTGTCAGAGATTTTAATAAAACCATTTATGAGCCTCCTCCTAACAACCCAAGCTTTTGGGACAAACTGGCTGTTCACAAATAAATATTAACCTCGCAAACCTTCATCTCCTTAAAATTAAGTAGGGCCTCAAACATAATGCCTTTCTTTTATGAAAAAATAATTTATTAAAGAGAATAAACAATAAAAGAAAGAAGAAAACATATTGATTTATATGCTGAGATAAATGAAAGTAAAAGATATAAATTATTCAGTAAAAGAAAAATTAGCATCCCCTAAAACAAATAAATTGAGAAGAGTTTAACTAAACTACAAGATTGAAGCAACTTACCTCACCAGTGGCAATGTGCTGAAGGAACTTATCTTCAAATTCACGGCAAAGTTCCAAGGCTATCGCTCGTGTTCCTTCTGCAGTCGTGACCATTTGCTCACCAAGCCTCACCAATTCATCCTGAACTATCTGAGACTTCCCTTGTAACCTAACCAGTGTAACAATAAAGATTAATGATTAATTAAAATTTTTTTTAATTCAGTCCTACAACCAACTTGAGTATAACCACATCTTCTCTTGAACAATCTTTATTGACCTATCTATTTGTTTGCATTAAACCTATCTATTTTAACTTAGATATAGAACACAAAAATGAAATATATAATGTTGTAAGTTGTGAAACAAGAAAGAAAAATATAAGGATACATCGACTAAAGCTAGGTCAGTTAGGAAAAAAAATGTGCTGACATGACTCAGTTAGGAACTGAGGATAATGAAATCAAGGTTTAAAGTCAACTCAAAGTGGGTACATTGACTAAAGCTACCAAGACTGGAACTAAAAACAAGTTCAATTTGCTTATATTTTCAAGGCTACTCAAGACAGGAAAAACTTTTCCAATCACAAGCCAATTACAATTAGCCTACAAAAATTCCTTTCAGATATTAAGTTGCCACTACCAAGAACAACTTCTATGAATTATATGATACTTGCAATTACTTAGAAAATGTCATATTCTAACACATGTAGATTACCCAGAAAGAAGGTTGGGAAGTCTGAGCTTCATACGATTCCTAATCTGCTGAGCTAGAGCATCAACCAAAGCTATCCTTCCAAGTTTGTTTGGAGCAGCTCCAGTCAGTATTGACTTGAGGCTTTCACTCTCCGCTCTCCAAGCAGTTTCCAATGAACTTTCAGAACCAGTAGATCCAGACTGTGTGGTAGCTATTGAAACTGATTGACCAATTAAAGCAACCCAAGGGATATCTGATGCTTTTGCAGGGCCCTTATTTGACAGTATTGCTTGAACAGCAGCCAGAGACTTCTGGTCTGATGCAGCTTGATCAATTTTACTAATAACCCCAATGGTCCTTGTACCTATAAATACAATATTATTATGCTTATTGCCTCTAGTGTCGTTTAAAGAAATAAAAAAAATGAAAAGATTAAGAACACAAATATAACATGAGTTTGAAAGTTCCACAAGTAGCAATAATCCAAAACAGAAAATTGCAAAAGCTCTACCTTCTGCATCATATTCCTTTGCAACTCTTAAGGCTCGAGATGAAGCAACTTCAGCTGCTTGAGCTGCAGGTACTATAACTAGTAAAATGGCATCATTGTGCTCTGCATATTCACTAACCTATGCAATGAACATTGTATATAACTTTGAATCCCAACACTGTTTGCCAATAACTTACATAAATCTCAGAATTAAGAAAGGTAAGAAAAAGGCAGGCCACAAATTACCAGTGAGCCATCCATAATGCGCTGATCCAATCCAGGTAAATCAACCAACTTGAGCGGTGGCGCTGGAAAGACAAAAATGTTACATTCAGAAGAAGTGTACAAAATTTATTTTTTAGGGGGGGGGGGAAGGTAAGGGTTATAATAAGAGAAATTTGGTTAAAAATATATTCAATAATGAAAGGAAAATTTGATCAAGTAGGTACACTGTAGCTTATCTTTTGCTTTAAGGCAAATCACTGTGGGGCATTTTTTATTTGGAAGGAGAGGGTGTAATTTTTCAAAATAGAGGGAAGGTCATGTAATTTACATGTAAATTTTGATTGTTGTCCAGTGGCTTGTAGAGATTTTTAGTTTTGGTAGATCTAGACAGGAACAAATTTGAAGTAACCATAATGAAAGAGGGCAACGTCAGGCATTTTCCTTTGCAACATTCTTTAAGTTTCCAGCAAAACTAGATATATGTTTCTAACTTAATGTATAAATTGGAGAGAGTAAATAATATCAGCCAATACTCATTAACAAACCTGTACTTGTGCGTAGTTTCAAATATATTTGATCTCGACTCTTTCCTGAGAAACCTTTACTTAATCTATCCTGCAATGAATGTCGTAAAGCACCTGTAGCAATGAAACAATGCATATTGATAACTTCAGCAGAAAAGGAAAACTGCAGATGGTAGTATATAGGATAATAAACAAGAATGTATATATATATATATATATATATATATATATCAGTTGCAAAAAGAATGCATCAACCCCATGATTGTAGGTATTGAGGTTTGGTTTGTGTGACTATAATATATTTTGAGATTTCCCAGAGTGTGCTATATGCATAGTGCATGCAAAACAATTACAACGTAAACATTCAAAGATGATTCTATCATTTTGAAATCAAACAAGGCACCAGCTGCAGCATGACATGACGAAAAAAAGGGTTCAATTATTGAAATCACATGAGATAATAGAAACTAACTCGCAGAAACTTGCTGTGATTTATTGTCAATCTGCAAGATAATAGATTTGCTGCTCAAAGAACCATCCTGCTGTAGATCAATGCATATAGGAGCCCGAGTAGCTCCATTTTCACCGGTAGGCTGGGGATGAAGTAGAAGACTTAAGAATGAGAATGGAGTTTGTAAAGGTGGTATTTTACATAAGTAAACTGAAAATAGATGCAACTCTGTAAAGTCCAACTCACCAAAACAGGATGTCCAATCAAACTGTTTAAAACAGCAGATTTACCAGCACCCTAGAAAAATGCACAAAACAAATAGCTATAAGTATTGATATGACCGTTAGCTAACAAAACGACATATCTTTATATCCGTATATAATTATAAAGATATTCCCCAAACAAAGAACAAAGTCTAACATGAAAGACTAGAATGCACCAATACCCTTAAATGCCACAGGGGAGCTAACACTCAGAAATTTGTTTGTTACTTTCTCACTAAGGGAAAATTTGTCAGTCTTTCAGAAGGTCTCTATTATTCTATCTTTTGGAATTTTTGGATTGGACAAAATACAATGTCTACAGATAATGTGAATACAATATCCACATCTACCAAAGAACAAACAAACCATTAACTAATCCTGTGTTGTTGACAGTTGACACTCCTGATTGAATCATTTGATGTACTGATTAGAAAAATGAATACACAGTAAGACTATAGGTTCTATCTCTGTTTTTAAGAATCTCAAAAAATAAATTAAATGACAAAAGGTTTTTTTCTTAACTCAAGTTCAGCATCTGGTCTTCCCCTTAATCAGGAATCTAGATCCTAGAAAGCATGGTTGTCAAACTCTCAAATTAACTGATACGAGTTTACACTTATACATAGTCAATTCTTGTTAATTAGTTGTCAAACTTGTATTTCGCAAAATCAGGCCCATCTTAAATCAACTTGTTAACTCAGGTAAACTCACAAGTTTACTAACAAGTTGATGAGTTCATCACATTAACAATAAAAATTGTTTTATAACTTCATTTTATTTTTAAAAAAATTAGTGGGCCTCCCATGAACTTAATTAATTCAACATATTATCAATATTCATTAGATTTTTCCAATATATTGTCTATTGCTCTAACCTAAATGAGACAAAAAAAAAAACAACAACAATAATGTTTCATCGAAACTCTAATATTGCCCCAACTCTCAAGTACTCATGTTCTTCTCTTGTCATCTTTGCTCTTCTCTCCAGAGTCCTCAAGTTGAAGTACTACTTTCTTTGCCCATTAAGTTTTGTGGTTTGAGGGTTATGCTATTTAATTTCTACAATGTTTAGTGAAAGTTGGTGCATATTTAGATGATGTTTTTATTTAATTTTATATGTTACTTAATGAAAAGTTAATGGTTATGTAAGGAATAGGTTAAGATTTTAATGAACTTATGTTTTTCTTCACATGTAAATTTATGTTATTCAAAATTTATATATAAAAAAGGGCCAATCCAGTTCGAGTCCCACTTGGTGGGGTGCTGGGGAAGGGAATATACTAGCAGCCTTACCCTATTTTTTTTGTAAAGAGGCTGGTTCGAACCCACGACCTCAGACTCCACGGCAAGCGTACTTACCGCTTAGCCAAGCCGGCCCTTCATTCAAAATTTATATATAAAAATATTATAGGTAAATTCATGAGTTTACTAGTCCTGTTTACTTGTCAGATTCACCCTCCCTCTACAAGTTTGTTAGAAATCTTAAGTTTGACTACCTAGCTAGCAAGTAATGCAAAAGTCAACAATCAAGAATTAAAGTAGGATATTTCCTTTCGTGAGGAAAATTTATCGCATATTAAAATCCCCATATATAGGTTAATCAAGCCAAGTTCTCAAACACCTTCAAAACAGAACTAAGGCTACAATTTGTCCAAAGTTTTAAAAACAAGAGTAACAGTAAATTAGCACTACCAACTCCTAAAGTCATTATTATAAGTTAGCTACTTCTTGGTAAAAGGGGATTCAAATCTAATGTTTTGTCATCATGTTAAAGTAGCAAAACAGTTCAAATTAGCAACAAGGCGCTTCAATGAACATTAAGTTCTATATTTATCTGTCCTCTGCGACCACTTTGTCCAATATTTATCCTCCTCAATATTTCCCAAGCACTATACAAAATTACAAACGAATATTACTGAAGATCTAAAGAAAACAAATAGTGAGAAATTCATTAGCTCAAAACACAGGAAAAAAGAAACCCAGTTTGAAGAATATTGCTTAAAGAAAGCATGCGTAACAAAACCACGAGTAAAAAAATTAATTGTAAGTCACAATTCACAAAGCTTAGGGACACAAGTACTCACAACATTGCCAAGAGCTACGACATTGAGGAAAGTGGAGGGTCTTCTTGAAGATGAGCTGGAGTTCGAGTCATCAACATCTTCATCTGCAAGTAGTGCCGCAGCTTGGCGCATCGAATCAGCAAGCTGGGACAACTCCTCGATCGCCTCCATCAACCGCAGAGATCAAAGAATCAAACTCAGCAAAATCTTCAGCTGTTAGCTCAATCGAGTCCAAAAACTGATTTCGATCGAAATCGAGCCCTAACAAATTACACAGAACGATCTGTGGGTATCAATCAGATCTTTCTGAGCTTCTCTGAATCTGGAAGACTGAGCTTGAATCCAAACTCAGAGACTAGAAGTAGTGAAATACACAATGGCAACTGTTTCTTCCTTCTTCCAGTTGAGAGAGAGAGAGAGAGAGAGAAATTCAAAACGCACCCACTGATTCTCTTTCTAAGCTTTTTCAAATGCTTCTTTTTTTCTTTCAGTTTTCTCGTCTCATCCTTTTTATTTGAATCATGCTTTCTCTCTCTCTCTCTAGTTTCGACCTCTCGAATCTATATCCGCGTAAATTTGTTAGAGAAAATTCTGCTTAGTTAATTTAGGGGATAGTGAAACCCAACGTTATCATATTAGTAAACTTTTATGTAAATTAATATTGTAAATGAAATGACGAGTATTTATTTATTTTTACCAATTAATACCCAATTAATTTGTGTACTTTAAATGAAATGACGAGTATTTATTCATAGTGAGAATGGGAAATGTATACTGTTGTCGGTTAATTTTTAATTAAAAATTAAAAATACACAATAAAATGCCATGAAAACACAGCGTCTTAAATAAAGGTCAAAATTCCAAATTTCTTCCAAATGTATGGGATAGATTTTAAATTGGTCTTAAATATTTTATATTGTTTCAAATTGGTCTTACATATTTCTATAATTTTTCAAATTAGTCCTAAAGTAGTCATATCTCTTTCGTTTCAAGTTTGAATATCACGAATTCAAATCTATTGAGTTTTGACGAGTACTTTTTATATCCAATTGAGACCGTTAACAAATTAGATTAAATCAAGTATTGAAAGTGAGTCGCTTGTTTTATAATTAATTAAGAGTTGATCACATCTCTCTCGTTTCGAGTCTAAATGCGATGATTTGAAAAGTATGTGTTAACACTTGCAAAGTTATTTCTCTATCTAGTTTAGATTATTAGTAAATGAGGTCAAATCGCGTTCCGAAAGTAAATTTGTATCTAATTTGAGAAATTTTAAAAATATATGAACAATATAAAACAAATGAAACATCTTATTTTTTTTCTTTTTGGACCAATTTGATGTTTTGACCTTAGATAAATAAAGACTATCAATAGGAAAAAAGTCTTGTTTCACTATTAAATTAATAGTTCTTGCAAATTGTCTTTTTTCTTTTTATTTTTATACAAGTTCTTGCAAATTTTTAATTGGCCCTATTAACCTTTAAAGACTTAAGGGTGCGTTTGGATTCAAGAGTTAAGGTAAAGGAGGATAAAGAAATGGGGGAGGTAATAAAGGAGAGGTAAAGGATTTGTGTTATAAAGGAGGTTTTTAGTAAATTGTGTTTGGGAAAATGAGAGATAAAGGAGGAATTATGATGTGAAATTATTTTAAAGGGTATGTAATGATTGTGGTGGGTTGAAATAATAGTATTGGTATTTTAAATTTGTATAGGGGTAAAAATGGTAAAAATAAAGGAGGATAAAGGAGTGTTGTTTTTTTGTTTGTTTTGGTGTTAGTAAAGTGGTATGAGTAATGATTGCCTCGAAATTTGTGCTAAA